>CAKAOI010050589.1:0-18377 GCA_916701655.1 Sebastiscus albofasciatus | reverse complement strand
CAGAACCCAAATATATTCAATTTACAATAATTTAAGACGAAGTGAAAAATTGTTGTAGATAATTCTGTATAGATCACCTTATCAATTAATCGACCAAGAGTTTCAGCTCTAGTATTGATACTGTGTATATATTAATCCATGTGTAGTGTTAAATCTTGTGTGAAAATAATGGTTGAGGCTCAGCACATTGAGTATGAGGAGGTCGTACACACACAAACTGATACTGATAGAAGTCAACAGGAACTCCGGTGCCAGAAGAGTAGAGTCTGAGAGTAGAATCATAAAGTTACCAATAAAGATTAAACTTTGAGACCTTTCAAGTCATCCTTGATTAATAACCCATGTGTGGTCTCTCCTGCGAACTGATCCCCCTGCAGTTGCCCCCGGCCTAGACTTTGGACGACACCGTCTACTAAAAAAGGGAAAGGCTTGATCAAGGAGTGAAATGATAATCCCAAGTAGGCGCGGGACAGGACATGCAGAGGTAATTCCAAGGAACCCTTCCCTCCGGATCTGAGGTATCCAGTTTCATCTCTTGCCGCGTTACCTATCAGCAAAAACATGAACATCAACTTCAGATGACAGCAGGCTAAAATTGGTGGATATCAAAACCCAGAGCTTGACTGGGGGTATCCACTTTCTAGAGTGGAAGCCCTGGGTACAGACACCTCAGGGTGAGGAGACCGAGTGCTCCGCTCACTCGCTGAGCGGGTAATGGGGACGGCATAAACACAGCTTAGGCTCTATTAGGCAGAAACTTTCACACTATTAATTAGATGCAGCTGCACACGCTCCTCACGTCTCCGCCGTATGCACTAGCTGATGAGTGAAGACTCAAATGTATGCTGTAGTCCATATAGAGTCCACTCTACAGTATGTTTAAGATCTATAAGATGTATTAATTGTCACTGTATTATCAATCTTTGAACCCATCGGCTATCTGTCTGATGACGGATAAGCCTCTGGGGGCAACGGCCAATACTTCCGGGGTTCTGGTGTAGCCAGCGGATATCTGGGCCAGGACTTCCTTCTCCGTGTGGCGCTCATTGTTTACAGTCCGATTAGCAACTTGAGATGCAAGACTGGAGTTGAGATGACGTGTACAACCAGATTGTTTCACAAATAGCCAGTTTACACTCTGTTAAGTTTATTTTTTAGCTAATGAAGAGCTAAATCACTATCAGACTAGCTGATCGGTTCCAAGACTGCATTTCGGCCTATTTTGCTCTCCACACAGACTGTTAACTGCATTCAACCAAAGCCTGCTCAAACGTGATTGTCAATATTACAAACTGAAACCAGAGCGCGTCCTGTCGGACAGGAATACACTGGACTGGACTTAATGATATGGGGAACAGAATGAGAAGCAGTCACAGCAGGTTTTGTTTATGGAGCAGTTCATTTTGAGACAAATTTCTTATTTCTTTCTTTGCCTCTATGTGTAGTTTATACTTTGACTCTCACATTATGTTGGAGGTCAATGAGAATAAACAAAGGGAGGAAGACAGCAAAAACAACCCCTGATTTAGTGGAAATGACTGCACATTAGGGGGTGGTTGCTTTCCAGACAGGAGCGTTTGTTTTATCCTCCCTGCCTCAGGTGTGGTCATATAAGCTCTATGGACTTTTAACACGTGATACCTAAATATAGTCCCGTTGCCTACAGATTGTGCATTCATATGCAGATCTGTTTAAAGAGATTTGTGAATTATTGACTCTGCATGGTCATTGTCACATATTCCCATACAGTGACAGCAAAACATAAATCTTTAAAAAGAGCTATGACCCAACTACGGTGTTGTAGTTTGCGGGTCAAAAGACCTGCCAAGTGTCTAGTAGAACTATAGTGATAAATTGGCCACATTAGCTTGCTGCAGATATATCGTATCAGTGAATAGGTCAGCCGATAAGAAACTGCAGAACAGAAATTACACAAAGATGTTAGACATTTTAGAAAGAGTCACTGAAGTAAAATTTCTCTAGTGCCTGTGCTGGTGTAGGTATAGTTGACCGCTTAAGAGTCTCAAATAAATTCTTGACCAGGGGAATGCATTATAGTTGTCCATTTACTGCCTCCATTGAACTCATGGTTTTCTGCAGTACAATCAAAGAAACTAAAGCATACATCTATGGTTAATGAGTCTAGCAAATCAAACCATCTAGAGATGTAACCAAACGTTTATTCACATCATATGTCAAATATAATTTTTCCGAAAGAAACTCATAGTCAGTAATGGACGAGGGAAACAGGGCTTGAGACACTTGAATGCGGGTCTGTCTGCTCTGAACTGAAATAAAAGGATCGGAGATGAGCCAGGCCTGCGTACAACTGATCACCGGCGATCACTACACAATGCATGCCGGTTAGATTTGTGTCCGACTTGATCCCGACTTGTCACGACGTCATGCACGCGTGGGCAACGATAACCTCACGAGATCGAGGCGGCCGCAGTTTTTAGAGCCAGGCACCGCAGTTGCTCTCTACCGACTGCAAGACCCAGGGCATGATGGGAAACGCCTGGCTGTCGCCTGATCAAAGAGCTTATTGGCCTTTAGTTTTAACAACAAACACCATGTGTTGTAGAAAGGCCGAACTATCTGTGTAACACTAGATTGTAATAATGAAGGTTATTAATGTAGCACTCAATATGAGTGCTCATTACAAAGTGCTTTACAAGGTAGACATAAAATAATAAAGGATAGAATCCAATGCCAGATACACGCACATATATTTACAAACGAATATAAATAAATCCCAACGCGGTCTGCAAACTACAAGTAGCCTACAGATCGGATCTAACAGGATGCAACTATTCCTGTGACTTCCTGTGAATTCTTTGAAGTCTGCTGGAAACGGCTGGAAACTGTTTGACTTGACCGCTTTTTATCACCGCTTGAAGAAGCCTAATGAGTATAGGCCTGAGCCCACCTGCAGTCACTTACTCCAATCAGGTTATGTAACAGGTAATTGTCTCTAAGCCCTCTAGGGGCAGTCATCCTCATCAGCACAGGGGGATAAGGATAAGGACTCCTTGTAAAAACAGTTAGTTACACGATGCATTTATAAACTAAATTACAACCTGCTGATATTGTGTTGACCATCATGGTCCATGCATCGGGTCAGAATGCATGGGAACAAGCCAGGAGTTTTAATCCTCAAGTTTATTTTTCTCCAAAATTCAAGTAATTGCTTTTATGAACTTAATGTTCAAAATAATATTAAGTTCATAATTAATTAATTAACAAGACACTCATGGGTTGGTGTATCTGAAACAAAACAAACAAGATTAGAACTTAACACTAAATAAAATGAATCTCACATGTCCATCTTAAATAAGGCTAAATAAAGTTCCCAGTTAAACGAGCATGGACATAGAATAAGAACTAAAGATACTAAACTAAAGATTAAGACAATATCCATATATATACCGTAATACAGTACATTTTCCGAAACATGTTGAGAAATTGTTAATGGATAAGATAAAATAAATTGGATAATTTAGCAATTTGAATTTCTGACAAATCAAAGCACTTCATCACATTGATGCAAAAATCATGTAAAATTCAGTATTGTCATACACACATGCTCACAAAGTACTAATACACCCAGAGACATTTAAGTGACAGTTATGGAGTTTATCGTCTCATGGCATATGACATCATATTGCGCAAACCTATTTTTAATCTAGCTGTATAGAAATCATTTGACCTGACAGTCACTAAATCACTGAGAATTTTTCCATCTTGATCCGAAATTTTACTTTTGCTGATACATTTTTTACCAGTGATCCTTTATTAAAATTGAAAGTTTTTGAAGTGTTGATGTAAAGCAGCTTGAATCAGAGGCGTCCCAGATATAGCTCCACCTTTATAGACTCATTCCATTGACTGAGACGCTGTCATCACCAGCAGACGTCAGACTGGGTCAGATGCCCCCTATTTCATTTCGAGCAGAGTAGTTGGCACAAGAACGATGTGATCCTGAAGGAGCTGTTGACGAGCACGGTGACCTTCTAAAAACTCCTCTTTCAATTTATAACACACCCTCAGACACACAAACATTATATGCACATGCGTTCATTCACCAATTGTAGCTACTAATGGCGACGCCGGATACACACTTACAGAAATACACACAGACACACACACACACACACACACACACACACACACACTTTGTAAATACTTGGCGTAGGGTTGGGGAGGAGGAAAGCCAAGAGAGAGTCACTGACACAAGTAGCTACTGTGTTACCTCACGTCTGTAATGAGCTAGGAAGGAACATCATTCTGTCTATATTTAGACAACTTCAGAGGAAGATGTGCAATTAATCAAAATGCTAATAAACATCAGCTTTAAAAGAAATATTGTGTTTCAGAATATCTGAGCAATGCTAATAGGATGCATTATTAGAACAATTTTCATATTCTAATTAATATTGACATCATAATTGTGAAGTCAAATACTTTTTTAGTCATAAGGAATGTTTTTCATCATGCTGTTGTGACTGTTAGAGATTACTTAATGTATTTATCATCACAATTAATAAATCATGATGATATACATGTCAGTCGAGATCAGTGGTGGACGAAATATTCAGATCTTTTACTTGAGTAAAAGTATCAATACTACAGTGTAAAAATACTCTGTTACAAGTAAAAGTCCTGCATTCAAAATCTTACTTAAATAAAAGTACAAAAGTATTAGCATCAAGATATACTTAAAGTTACAAATTATTAAATTATTATCATTACTCAAGGGCAGAATGGCCCATTTCAGAAACTTGAATATTATATTATATTATAATATATTATATTGTATTATATTATATTATATTATATTATATTATATTATATTAAATTAGGGCTGCACAATTAATTTAAATGTTATCAAAATCGCAATATGGCCTACTGTAATTTTCAAATCGCAATATTTGTTAAAGGTGAAAATACCATTTCAAATTAAATATTGTGGTGCTGCAGAGATGTCCTGACCTACACATCATATTCTCCAGACTTAAGAAAATACTTTTGTTTTAGAAAACATCTTTGTTTGGTACAGATCCCTTAAAAAAATCACACCTTAATCATTTTTTTAAATGTTTTTCAATGAAAATGAGAATAATGATACAAAATTATCACTCCCTCTAATATTGCAATATCAGTCAAAATAATTGCAATTAGATATTTTTTCGAAATTGTGCAGCCCTAGGTTTAATTACCCTTATACTGCTGGTGGCTTAACCTATAATAATAAATTATAAACTATTATTTAACTTATATATTGTATCAATAATCTAAATTTGCAAAGTAACTAGTAACTAAAATTTTAAAAACGTATCTCAAAATTGTACTTAAGTACAGCACTTGAGTAAATATACTTTTCTTTCGATGTTCTCAAACACTCAAACACATTCTCTGAAGAATGGTGAGAAAGCAGATGTTTTCTTGGTGTGAGTGGATCCACAGTATCGTGTTTCCATGGGGGTCTCCTGCACTCACAGGTCGTCGAGCCATTAATAACGACGGGAGGTTCCTCGCTGTCAGCATTCATGCACCCTGCAGGCTTTACGGCATGTGTCTCCCAGGCTATGTCTCATTACAAGCATTCATTGTAAAGAAGTATGCACGTTACATACATATCTATCTGCATATCTGAATGTGTGGATTTTCATAGAAGGCACTACTGCAAGACCCACCACCAAACACACATGGCGTATACAGCATGTGTTGTTATTAAATAATCAAAAGAGATCAGATGAATAATGCATTCAAATAAGACCCACAAAGATGATGTACCTCTAATGAATTCTGATAAATGATGGTGACACAGGGAGGTTACTGTGGAGAAGCTTAAGTCCTTTCAGTATTTTATATTTTCGTCTGACCGATATACGAGCGCCACGTGTCCATTCCACGGTTTGTTTGTTGGCGTTTGTTTCCTTGGTTACGGTCAAGGCCTGACACCTTGGCACGACCCAGACAGTCATTTGGTGAGCGCTATATGCTAACACATTAGCAGCAGGCGGCATCGTGTCCTGACACTGACATTTGACTCCGACATCCAACCCTTTGTTCAGTAATGGAAAGGCCCAAAAAAACTGTTCTCCACTGGGGAGCCGTGCTTGTGAACCTGACCACAAAGAAAAAAAATCCTCTGTGACATAAAAGTTTTTGGTGTCATGTTATCCCCGCCATCTGTGATATAATGCAAAGCGTCCAGGTTGGTTTCAGTAACAGTGATTAAGCCCTTGGGCTATTATTGTTGCGCTCCTGTGTGTACAACTGCAGTGACTGACATACCTGATGCAGCTTTATGAAGCAATGAAAGCGGAAAAAAACTGGCTATAAATAGATCACAATGCTGCAGTAACTTCACACTGTACACACAGCCGGGCCACATCTTCTAAACTTGATCATTTAGTCTTCAAGAGGAGGCTGACGTATTAAACTGTAACCTGAAAGAAAGTAGACCCTGAACTTTTGCAAGGATTTGCAGGGTCTGATAAGGAACTACTAGAGTGCAACAGGAATGAGTCTAAAACCTGGAAATGAGTTAGCATTTAGCACTTCTGGGTCTGGAAGTCAATGGGTGTTTAGTTAGAGGCCTGAAATAAGGTCTGTGGTTAACACAAGATGAAGAGATTTTAACGTTTTGTTCTACGACATAAAATACATCAATAAATACCCCACTTGTGAACTTTGAAACCTTTATGTGTCTTAAAAAAGGCGGTTGCTAACAAGTGGCTAAATGAGACTACTAAACGTCGTCACTCCGACTTGTCGTCCTTTACAGCTTCGTTGTGTATACTCGTGCTCATGCGACCGTGATTGGTGATACCTTCAAATGAAACTCGTGAGCTTGTGTTTACAACATGGGAAGTCGTGTACACGACATGCTTGGCGTTCAAGTATTTAAGTCGTGAGAACACCGCTGCTAAGCAACGGCAATATTAATGTTACTGTCTGCGTCTAGAAGCTACAGACTCTAACAGTTTAGCAAGCTAGCAAGTGGGTAACATACAACAAAGGCATAATGTCAGAGGAAAAAGATGAGGTCGTTGGGAATGTCAACATTTTCATCAAAACTATTATAAAATTATGAAGAAAAACAATATACGACTAAAATTACAAGATATGATCTTCCCTGGCCTCCGCCATTTCTGACGTCAACAAACACGTCACAACTCGTGAACTTGGAGCTTTCACAAACTTTCCACTTATGAAGTTGTGAATACAACAAGAGGGGGGCGTTCTTATGAACCCTTCCGGTGAACACGGTAAACACGACCCCGTTTAAAGGCACCAGTAGTTCGTATATGGGCTAACGTTAGGTTTCTATTTCTGGAGATTGCATTCACACTTCAAAAACCATAAAAGTGGTGTTCATTTGTGGAGATTATCTAGCTGAACAAAACGTTTAAATAACATAAACGTTTCTTTGCCGCAGAGTTTATTTTCTGCAATAATCCAAAACCCAATGGAAAGATCCCATTGGCTTTTTGTCGACGCAACCAGGGCGATGCTAACTTCCTGGTTGGCCTACAAAAATACATCATCCCTGCAGCACTTTGTAAGACTGGACGTACTTGCAGCTGTTTTTTACACCTCAGTATCTCTGTGACCCCGGGGGCCAGGACACTTGTCTTCTGGGGGTCCACATGTTCCAAGCTATGGTCTACAATTGAGCCCCTTTAAGTGCTACTAACGGTGAATGTTATTTTGGCTTGGCTTCCTGAGGATGCTATCCTCTCTGGTCTACTCAAGTGTCAGTCAAGCCAGCAGTTTCCACTGGCCGGATCCAGGAGGGCTGCGGGTTATACGAGGCCCCCGTGCTTCAAAGCATTCAGGTTATTTCATCTTATTTATTTCAAGACACATCTAATATGCAGCTGCAGAGAAACCTCACTACACTCAACAAGCTGGATCTATTTGTCACAGTTGTCTGGTTTCTAAAACTGTGGGCTGCTGTGACCCACACGGGCCGTGGTCCTGGAGGTTCCCCTTGTGACAAGAATAGCCCCATGATTTCATGAATGAGGGACCAGCAGGGTGAGAGACTTCATTTCTGAGTCAAACTCTGGATCTGGAAAACTTATTGAATAGAATAGAATAGAAAGCTTTATTGTCATTGTATTAAATACAACGAGATTCACAGTTGCCATTTCTGGTCAGTGCTTTAAAACAAACACTTGATAAGACTAAATGAGGCAGATAAAACATATAACAGGTAAAACACACACACACACACACAGTTATAAAGTAAATAAAACAGGTAAAGTAGATGTAATAAATAAATATAAACAGAAGTGTTATTGCACTTGTAAAATAGGTAGGGTAGATGTAATTGGACCTTTTGCTCTGAACAAAACTGAAGAATGAGGACTCTGATGTGGGATATTTTAAAAACTTGCAATTGAAATTAAAGGTCCCATATTGTAAAAAGTAAGATTTTCATGTCTTTTACATTATAAAGCAGGTTTAAGTGCTTTATAAATCCTGTGAAAGTATCGAAGCGCTCAATATACAGAGAAATACACACAACCCATATTCAGAAATTGTGCGTTTGAAACAAGCCGTTTGGATTTCTGTCCATTTGTGATGTCACAAATATACAATATATAGACCATTACACGGTTTTAAATGTAAACATTTGAAATATGTCCCAGTTTATTCCTGGTTGCAGTGTATGTTAATGACATCAGCTCACAGGAAGTAAACATGGACCTGTTGCCAGGCAACACAATTCTGTTGCAATTCCGTTGAAATGCACTAAAACGGAGCGTTTCAGACAAGAGGGTAAATACAGGCATATTCAAGCAGACAGAATGAGGAAAATAAAGTTTTTTTTAACATTACAGCATGTAAATGTTCTAGTAGAAACACAAAATACAAGTATGAACCTGAAAATGAGCATAATATGGGACCTTTAAAAGATTTCATTTCTAAGGCTACCCCCCTTTACTTGTAAATCACTGCAGTGCTCCAGTGGAGTCAGTGAGTGTGAGAGGGACAGCAGCAGCAGCAGCAGCAGCAAGTGTCATCTGGTCTTCCAACTTGGGGAGGGCTTTGGAGTTTAAAATGGTGTGAATATGATAGCTGTAGCCATCGGTATAGCTGCTTATGCAAGTGGAGAAGTGAAGTTGACAGTTCAGAGGCACTAATCTGACAAAAGGACGCAACAGAGCAACAATTTGGGGATATCAACAAATAAAAAAAGCTATTGGGGAGCAAAACAAAGTGGACTTTGAATGTCGGTGCGGCTGCATGAGAAGGAGAACTGGGAGGACGCCTAAAAGGTAAAAAGGGCAAAAGGGAGAGACTTGTAATGGAAATTTTCATATCTGAGTAGGCCAAAGTTAACCATGTACCTTTAGAGAATCTCAGAGCCTCACAGCTAGTAGACCTTGTCACCATAAGCATTAAAACAGTGACCCGACAGTTTTGTCTTCTGTGACTGTAAACAACAGAGGGCTGAAGTACTTGTGATGCTCTGTTGTCTGTTCTGTGCTGACGTAATGATAATGATTCACTTTCTATCTTTCTCTTCTTTGCACTTATCTGTGTGTTATGCTTTAGTATGTATAAATACTGCACTGTTAAGAATTCCCCAGTAAAATAACAGTAAAGAACTGATGGCAGCAGGGTTGCCTTTATGTTACTGTAAAATTAACATTATTATACTGTTGCTGACATTTACAACTTTGTACTGTTAATGAAAAATACTGTTTGAACTGTTCTTTTTTTTTTATTAATTTCACATTTTTTTTGCAGTTAATTTACTGTTTAAAGATACATTATATAGCTGTTTTTCACCTTTCTTTTACATTATCTTACTGATTTGTTTTAATGCACTATTTAGGTTGTATTTCTTTACATACATTGTAATAAACATTATTTTTTGCCTAGATGAATAGACTTAGCAGCTTACAGACATAGGAATAGTCACACTAAATACAATTAAAGGCACTTGTTAGGAAAAAGGCTATAATAGACTTGTTGACACTTTTCCCAAAATGTCTGTCTATAGCTACTACAAGCACAGAATGCAAACCATAACAACATGTGAGTGAAGAACAATAAAGCTAATTCACTGATTTTACAATCATGTACAATGTACAAGCCTCACATGTGCAGATCAGGTCCCAGAATTAAAACAATACTGCATGAAACTGTTACTGATGATCCTTTAGACAGTCGATCAGCAGTAAAGTGCTGCTTTTTAAGAATGCATTATAGTTCAGTTAAAAAACGTCCTATGAGCGTAATTTAACAGGTTTTCTTTTGTATTAACAGTAAAGCACTGTTTTTAGCAATAACAAGTTAATACTGTTGAAATCCTGCTGGAAATTAACAGCAATTGTTTACAGTGTATTGTTTGTCTTATACACAGATTAGACATCTACTTAACTTTCACTTTCCAACCTTAAATAATCTAAATTAAACCACAAATAGACATAATATAGGCTTCATCTATTAAACATGTTTTCAAGGTAAAAATTTGCTCAGACCACTCAAGTTATAGTAACTTCTTTAAATGTATTTCTCATAGGACTGAATTTGTTGTTGACTTTATAGGTAACATTCTTGACCCACATGGCCAGTAGGTTATGTAAGTAAAAGGTCACCTATTATTCTGGCGAGGCTGACTGTGTTTTAAGGTGAAAACTTTCCAAAGAGCATATCAGGTTGCGAGTTATAATAACTTCTTTTGCTTGAAAGCTGATAACAGGAAGTTGGGTGTGACTGTGTAATCAAATACTGCTCAGTGGTGTAAAACTGCCAGAATGGAGCAATGTGATAGCCTCTTCTTAAAGGATCAACCTATTTGTCTCCCTCTTTTTTAACAGCCATCATTTCTATTGTGTTAACTTTTTACTCACCAGGTTAGATCAACACAACCTTATAAAGTTATTTCACTCAATCGAATAAAACATTTAATTAATTAATTAATTGATTAATTGCATGATTGTCCATGATAAATCGCAAATTAATTACATTTTTATCTGTTCAAAATGTACTTTAAAGGGAGATTTGTCAAGTATTTTATACTCTTATCAACATGAATATATATACAAATATGCTTGCTTTATGCAAATGTGTGTATATATTTATTATTGTAAATTAATTAACAACACAAAACAATGACAAATGTTGTCCATAAACCCTCACAGGTACTGCATTTAGCATAAAACATATGCCCAAACCATTACATGACAAACTGAAGCCCAACAGGCAACAACAGCTGTCAGTGTGTCAGTGTGTTGACTTGACTATGACCAAAACTGCATGTGATTATTATTAGTGGGCATGTCTGTAAAGGGGAGATTCGTGGGAACCCATAGAACCCATTTCCATTCACATATCTTGAGGTCAGAGGTCAAGGGACCCCTTTGAAAATGGCCATGCCAGTTTTTCCTCACCAAAATTTAGCACAAGTTTGGAGCGTTATTTAACCTCCTTTGCGAGCTAGTAAGACATAGCTGGTACCAATGGATTCCTTAGGTTTTCTAGTTCTGATTATATTATGATGGTGTATAATGCCAGTATCTTCTCTCCAGCTTTAAAACTGAGCCCGCTACAACCTCGGAAAGATCGATTGCGTTAATGTGAAATTAGTGACGTTAAAACTTATTTGCGTTAAGGTGTTTTTATCACTTTAACTTTGACAGCCTTCTGACCCACTAGAAGTATGTGGTGTCTGTATCTGCAGAGACCCTGCCTTCCGCCTGTATTTTCTCTTTTCTTATTATTTTGCTGTGTTCGGGATATTTCTGGGCTTCAGCAATAACATCTTATTTCTTTGATTCACTGCTTTGTTGTGCTCACTAATGGCATTCATTCACTCTGTAACACTTTACAATAAGGTACACAAAAATGTGAGTAGTTACGGGGAACGAATGAGGAAAAAACAGTAACAAATGTTTAAGTAATCAGTAATTAATGAGTTGTTACCATTTTTTTGTCGCTCAACAGCTGATTCAGAGTTAATCAGGAGCGACTCATGAAAGTGGTCGGTATGATCAAGTCACATATATTCATGAACTAATCATTACTTAATGATTCATTAATATAGGATCTCCAAGTCTGTTCTCTAGTAACTCATCATTATCTACTATATAGTCCTCCATTAAGAATTACTAGAGAAGCACTCCTTAACGATTCATCAATTATCGTTTTTATTACTGATTTGTTCGACACTCGTTTTATAATCATTAGCTACTGTATACAATTCGAGTGGGAGTTACTCATTAATTAATGGTTCACTAGCATTTAGTTCCTTATTTGTTCCCTTATTTTTTACATAGATATATTAATTGACCTGATATTGCGTTACATTATGATTTTGATTCATTCCTAATATCCTGACAGCACCTGAAGTCCACACAAAGCTCGGGAGCCTTAGAGGTCAGTATGTGAGTGTAAAGGGGAAGGAGACTGGGGTCTACGCCTACCTGGGTGTCCCATTTGCCAAGCCACCCGTAGGCCCTGCTCTGAGACTGGCTGCACCCCAGCCTGTAGAGGGATGGGAAGGAGTGAGGGACGCCACCCGGCAGCCACCCATGTAAGTCCTTCATGTGCTTCAGTTGTTGCATACCACACTTGGAGAACTTATGTCCCATATTCACTACAAAAACTGCATGTCTCTCTTTCAGGTGTGTTCAAAACAAACAGTTTTCTATAGATATGTTTGATAAACTCGGTGTCAAGTTGGTAGAGCTCCCAGACATCTCAGAGGACTGCCTTTACCTCAACGTTTACATCCCTGCAAACAGACCTCACAATGCCAAGCTCCCAGTAAGTTGCCGCAGGTTTGAGATTCAGCTTTGGATAACTTTGGACAGAGTTCATGTAGAAGTTGCTTTTTGAAGAATCCATAATGGCAATATGAGCCATGATGCCCATTTAGAACCAGACTGCAAAGATACTCATGTTGTCCAGTTTTTGTCACCATCAGTTTTATGTTTTAGTCAGATTAAAGTCTAAGTAAAAATGTGCTTTATACTTTGTGGAAAAGATCAAGGTCTTTCATCACTTTCCCAGGTCATGGTCTGGATCCATGGTGGAGGGTTTACTATGGGGTCAGCTTCAACATATGATGGCTCTGCTCTGGGTGCTTACCAGGATGTGGTTGTGGTTCTGATCCAGTACCGCTTGGGACTTCTGGGCTTTCTCAGGTAAAACAACTCAAATCACTAAGCACAGTTAGAATGAATGTACTATGATTGTATACTTTTGATTTGATCTGTGCCACATGTGAGCAAAAATTCAAAACTGGGTCACTTTTATCAGCTGCTGTAGACTAATTTTATGCTCTATCCAGCACTGGTGATGAGCACATGTCAGGGAACTTTGCCATGTTGGACCAGGTTCAAGCTCTGAGGTGGATACAGCAGCACATTCACAACTTTGGAGGAGACCCAGATTTAGTTACCATATTTGGGGAGTCTGCAGGCGGAGTGAGCGTATCCCTCCTGGTAAGGATCAATCTGCTGATAAAGCACTTTAAAGGGACTGTTTGTAAGAATCAGAAATGCTTGTTAACAGCGACACCTGTGGCCGTTAAGACAACGAAAGTCAGCGTCGGGCTTGCGCTTGCTCGCTCTAAATAGACATGAACGAGCATTGCTCAAAACAGTGAGGCGACACACGTCAGCTAAAAGCACAATATCACTATATTTCACCTGCTTGGCAGTAATGTTAGCTGACCAGACCAAGGTCTCTCCATGAATCACTGCTGATCCTAGTGTTGGCTTTTCCTGCTTCAGCCTCCCAACCGCGGCCGGAGGGAGACACCGACACCCGGTCGGAGACGATAACGTTTCTCGTTGCGGAGCCCCGTCACTTCACAAGACACGGGAAACCTCTGTTGGTCTGGAGGAGCTGCAGCAGTTATTTCTGCACAAACGTCCACTGTACATTCACTAGATATTCTCAGAGCTACAAAGTCTTCTGCAGTGTGTAGGTGAGGTGGAGCGAGCTGAGTGAAGGCAAGCTGGCAGAGGAGCAGAGTACAGCAGAGACTTCGGCCCTGGAGACCAAAGCTACGGTCTCCCCCGCGTCCTCCGACCACGGCCAACACTGTTTAGCAAGACGGGCTTCATCAGATATAACTTTGCGGTCTTGGTGCTTCCGTGTAGTTTGTGTTGGAGTCTTGTCTGAACAGCGTAGCCACATGCGAGCGCGCACATGCGAGCGCGCACATGCGAGCGCGCGCATGGGACACCGACCCGGGTGATTTATACATGTAAGAAGTTACAAACAGTCCCTTTAAAGGAGAACACCACCTAAATTAAGAATTCCAATATGTCATTTCCATGGCCGAGGAAAGTTCAATCTATATTTGTTAACATGAGCTCAAAGCCAGAAACCAGAGAAGTAAGTCTCAAACTTGTCGTTAGGTATAAATTCTGGAGCTGCTCTAGAGACAATGTTGTTGTGATGTTTGTTTTCTTGTAGTGATCTCAATTTTGAAAGAGAAAATGCACCCATAAATGCAGGTCACCCCTGGGCGCTCTCAGTGTCATCTATAACATCTCTCCCAATCATTACCTTCGCCATGGCCAAAGTCTGGCTTTGGTTTGTTTGTTTCTTTGTCCGTTACCAGGATTACTCCAAAAGTCTGACAACTGTAGATTCTGCGTTTTTTCACATTAAACACTGTGAACTTACAGTTGAGTTCAACCAAAGCACACTTGGTGATTGTTGGAAAGAGTAACGATGACGGTTTAGGCGAGTTTTATTTTGTTTCTGTCCAGTTCGAATGAAGTGTTTTACGATGCTCCGCTACGTACAGCTGATCTCAACATAAACAAAAATACACGTGGATGATTGCGCAAGCTGAACGGAGAGGGGGGGCGGAGGTGTGAGCTCTCCAAGTGCCATTCTAGTTGTCTGTGGAGCAGTTCCACACTTTATACCCCACGGCATCACAAATTTGAGATTTAGCTCTCTAGTTTTTGGATTTGGGAGAGAATTGCTCATGTTTACTAATATTTTTGGACTGACCATAGGAATAATATGTATGAATTTTGAAAATGGGCATCGTTCCCCTTTAAATAAACTCGCTTTGAATGGCACAGTTACATTATGTTACTTCAAAGTACTGTCTACCAAACATTTCATTTCTTCTGTTGCTTGAATCAACAGCTTCTCTCACCATTGTCTGATGGCCTGTTCCAACATGCCATTGCTGAGAGCGGCACTGCTGCAATGGATTTGCTCCTTGCAAATGATCCTCTACCAGCAATGCAGGTTCATTTACAGTGTTTATTTTTGTGTGTAAACATTCTTCAGTGCACAAAATCAGTATCAAAAAAATAATGTATACATTTTTCTAAATTGTTGAGATGAACCCCACATATCTCTCCTCAGATGGTAGCTAATATATCTGGCTGTAGCCTCGAAAGCACGGAGAAGATCGCTGATTGTATGAGAAACCTTGATATGAACACTATTGAGGCTATTGGGCAGGTGAGATGTGTTATGCAAAACTGATATAGACTGACTTGATGGGATTAGTTGAAATGATCCTAAAATGTGTTCTGCAAGATGTCTATGAAATGTTCACTTTCAACTCTCAACTTTTTCTTTTACACATTTTATTCTCTCAAGGATCAAAATTTTAGAATTATTCCAAATGTTGATGGACACTTCCTGACAAAACCTGTGGATGAGCTGTTCCACAAACATGAACTTCTCACTGTACCATTCATGACCGGCGTTAATAATGATGAAGGGGGCTGGTTACTTGCTAATGTAAGTGTGAATGCTACTGAAATTTGACTGAAGAGATTACTGATTTCCAGATAAATCCATGAAAACATGATTGTTTGCTTTAGTCCATGTCTGAAATGTTTAAATGTCTTCCCTTAGTCCTTTGCTCCTCCAAACTGGACAGAGGGATTAGATCGGGAGCCGGTCATGAACATGATGTTCATGTTCTACCCTAATGTAAGACAGACAGCACTGGACATTACAATATTACTCTGCTTCATCATGCTCAAACTTATCTGACAGATGTGTCGCTCATTTTCTCTAGCCCGAAGATGCGATGTTCAGAGATTTGGTGGTAGATGAATATATTGGAACCGGTGAAGATCGTGTGAAGAATAGAGATGGGTTCACTGAGCTGATTGGAGATATGATGTTTACCATTCCAGCCATTAAGGTCGCTAATGCCCACAGAGGTATTTTACTTACACAAGATTTTGAAAATCTATTTAGGAACCATTGTTTGAACGAGACAGATGACACCCATTTGTCTACTACTAGATGCTGGTGCCCCTGTATACCTGTATGAGTACCAGCATCCTCCTAAATTCCTGAAGGCAAAAAGGCCAAGCTTTGTTGGGAGTGACCATGCAGATGAACTCTTTACAGTATTTGGATACTGCTTCACAACTGCCCATATCAAATTAGATGGTAAGTGCAATATAAAAATCACTATTTCAATAGACCACCAGAGATCTGGGTTTCCTAGAGCGGAAAGTGTTTTACCTGAGTATCATTATTTTAGATGCATGTGATGAAGATGAGGAGCAGCTGAGCAGAACCATGATGAGTTACTGGGCCAACTTTGCTCGCACAGGGTAGGAATTCACCCTGATTACAAGTTATTATACACATGGAGATAAGGCTTGTATATAATGTGTGTGTGTGTGTGTGTGTGTGTAGGTCTCCTAATGGGGATGGCCTTGTCCACTGGCCAAAGTATGGAGCAGAAGAAGACTACATGTCAATTGATGTAAAGGAGCAGGTAACTGGTCAGCACCTGAAGAAGAACCGGTTTGTCTTCATGACACAGACTCTCCCGGAGAAGATCCGACAACACAAAGAGAAGATGGAGCGCAGCGAACTGTAAAACAGTCTCCTCAACTTCCTCCCTTCCATCAATTTTTTTATTGATTCATTTTAACAACAAACAAGTGAGCCAAAAATTCATTAGACATACTGTGAGACATTTGTAAAAGTAATGTGATGATAATAATAATGATAACATTTAAACAAATTGAATTTTAGCACATTTTGTAGCACCATGCATTGTACGAAATTTGGAAAGGAGAACCTTTCAAAATGTATCTTTAGAAGATTTTTTGAAATGCCTCAGTTTGACTTAAAAAATTGTGTGTGATATGGCGGTAGCGAGTCAAAATTTAGACAAAGGGAGAGACTGAGCAGGGCCTGATTGAGGCCTTTTATCAGTTCAGGTGTGGCCTGAGAGATTGAGGTTAAGTCCCCCCCAGGACTGGGCAGGATGAAAGATTTTCTACAGCCACCCCTCAAATGTGGTAACACATTCAATTATTAACAAGTAAGCAAAACCAGTGGGTTCAGGGTCAGCCATTGAAGGGAGGGATACGAGTGTTGCAACAGATCTGATGTACAGTTTTCCCTTGATGTTGACCTCTACTGTACGTACACGCCCATCCTCACTGAGAATGGGACAGTATACCTTCCCAATCAGCCAGAGTCCTCTAGGCAGCAGTGGGTCCATTACCATGACTACATCCAACACTGTTAGACTGGCGGTGTCCGTTTGTCAATTCTGGTGGGTTTGAAGAATGGGCAAGTAGTCTCTGATGAAGTGTGGCCAGAAGGGGTCTGCTAGGATCTGGTTGTGTCTCAATCTTATTCGACTGATTAGATCTGAGTCACCATACACTGCCTGGGGAATGAACGCATCCCGTCGCCCCATGAGGAGAAGACTTGGGGTCACAGGGTCATGATCAGCCAAGTCTGATGAAATATATCCAAGGGGTTTTGATTTGAAGATGCCTACAATTTGTGTGGGTGGTTGCTGGGGCTTGGATGGGTAGCCGGGCTGCCATGGCTTAACATAGGAGCCGGGCTGCTGGGGCTTGGCCAGGTAGCCGGGCTGCTGGGACTTGGCCTGGATGGGTAACCAGGAATCTGGGGCTGAGGCTTGGATGATTTTGGCTTCCAGCAATTCCATGGTCTTGTCCCGTTTGGAGGAGGTACTAAGCACACCTGGAGTGGAGGGAGCGCCCAAACTCCAGACTCTGAGCATGCTTTGGTGGGGAGATTGGGCACGTAATCATGATGCTGGCGTATTGGTAATTGACATGCACTGTGTACACATATTTGAATTTGCTTGCACTGTTGTTGGTTGCCCTACTAACTCCACAGTCTGTTTCAGACTCACCACCACAGTCACTTGAGGAATGAGATCTGTATGAGTCTCTGCTCTCCCTGATCCATGCCCAATGCCTAAGCCTCCGGTTGAAAGACCATGTAGAAACTTGACATTTGTGGTAGCTGGGTTATTTAAGAAACCTCTGTATTGGCACACCAGTTTTCCAAGGATTTCCACTTAAATAGTTGACTGACACAGATGATTTAATGGCTAAAAGGCAAGT
>CAKAOI010050588.1:4714-85838 GCA_916701655.1 Sebastiscus albofasciatus | reverse complement strand
CCCCCCCCCCCCCCCCCCTCTTCATCCATGTCAGTCACCTTTATTCTTCCCACCTTGTCCTGTCCAGATGTGTCAGCAGCGGTGTGTGTGTGTGTCTCTGGCCTGCTCCCAGTCTCTCAGCATGACACCCCAAACTGCTGCATTTAGTCCACTAAATGTAGCCTAGCCTGCTATGTGTGTGTGTGAGGAGCACAGCTAAGCTATAAGCTCACTGCTAGACTCTTGTTCAGCAAGAACACCTGGTTATCAATAATAAAGGAAACCATTGCTAACAACCCCCCCACACAGCATCAGCCAGACATATAGTCCATCATCACAAGTGAGCTGTCATAACTGTGTACTGTCAAGCAGCCTGAGCACCATCAGCACTGGAACCTGCTAATAATGCAGGTTATTATGGTTATTATCCTCAATGTTAGAAAATCAAGTCCTGTCAAAAACACTATTGATTTGTAATTAATAGTTTACATGCAAAGATGAGTCAGTCAGTCAATACTTTATTTCATTTGCAAAGATACATTATGAACCCTCTCAGTGTAGTGCTGTGATGTTGGATGCTATAGGGACTGGGATAAATGCCCACTGTAAATGTTCCCACTGTTCTGATTGCAGAAGTTTTTTTTACTCAGATTTGATGTTTATGGTGGTATGTTCTACAGACAGTTTTCCTAAAATTTGATAAAAAAATCGCAATATATCGTCTTACTTACAGTATCACAATATATTGAATAGTAGCCCCTGTATCGTGATATGTATCGTATCGACAGATACTTGTCAATACACAGCCCTATACTCAATATATCAATAGCATGACTTTCTGACATACTGTTGGTTCTTCAGATAAATCAGTGACGCTTTGAGTCAAAACTTTGGTACACACACAATACGTGGCTATAGTTCACATGCAGTTGTGTTGAGGGTAGAGCGGTGAAATACTTGAGGAATTTAATTATTCTCATCAAATGATTAAATGAATGCAATGCCAGATAAGCTGCATTTTTCATTGAGCTGTAAGGTTGAAGCAAAACTTCCACAGCCAGATGGACACTAAGTTTCAGCCTCACAGTGTTTCTTTATAGTAGGGATGCACCGATCTGACTTTTTCAGTCCCGATAGCGATACCCGGGCTTTGGGTATTGCTTTTGGGATACTGAGTACCGAACTGAAACCAGACTTGGATTAATAAACTGTGTGTGCCTCACTGTGTGGAAATGACTGGGATCATTCTGTTATGTGTAAGGCTTGACTTGAACGTTGCTTTCCTAACTTGGTAAAACAAAATGTGACCAATAAATACATAGATATGCATTTATTTAATTATATAAATATAAAATTGAATAGATCGGCCCCATTGTCACCAATATCCGATCCAGCTATTTGAGTCAGTATCGGCCGGATATCCGATCCGGTATCAGTATTGGTGTATCCCTACTTTATAGTAGAACATTTCCTTTAATAAGAATTAAAATTTGAGTATATTTTAAAATTTCATAGACTCAAATAACAACCCTCACTGATCACAATCACTGATTGTGATCAGTGTTTACATTCCCACGCTTCAAAACATGGACAGTTTCCAAAAATGTATACTATTTATATTTCCATAAATGCGTAAATGTCATGTCTAAAATCAAGATAAGCATGTGAAATGACCAGATCCTGAAATGATTTTGTCACAAAAAACCCTAAATTATCTAGTGACAAAATAATCTCACCACAAGGTCCATTTAGTTTCTGTTCTGGAAATTTTGATTTTTTTTTTTTATATCACATGATCTTTGTCAGCAGTTGGAGTTTGCCTGGTTGCCAAGGAATTGTAGATGTTAAAATTTCATTTTTTTTTTAACACTTGAAGGGCTCTTTGTCCGTGTTGGCTTAAAAATGGATATTGAAAGTTCATTCTTGACCTCGGGAACAGCAGTTGACAACATAATCTCAACGTAACTGCAACGTGTATTTAGCAGCTGTTGTGGAGCTCTGACAGGTGTCAAACTCTATCTGATAACCTATCAACTGTACCTTTTTAATTCTAAGTTTGTGTCATCAATCACTTTTTAAGAATATAAGTCACTTTATTCTCCATGTTTCCGACAGGCTTCAGTGATTATTATTACCTCCCTGATCCTTCCCTCCTGTGGCCTTCTTCATCAATACCACACTTGTTCTAAGTGAGAGTCTGTGTTGGGGCTCTGCACTTCATGGCCCCGGCTCAGATCCTATTTTGAGCTCATAAACAAGTCATAATAAATGACTTGCTCATATGCAATTACAGTCCTGCAGACCCTTGGGCCTAACGATATGTGGACACAATTAGCACACTTATTCTCCTTTTGAAAGGAGGAATTCACAGGGCTCTTTCCATATGTGCCCCTTTATCAGACATACTGCACCGTACCTGCTTTTACAAGACATGGACAAATTATATACAACATCTGTGAACTTGACTTAGTAGATAACACCACTCTAAATACTGTACAGGACTATGGGTGTATATTTAACATGGGGGGTGGCCCCAGTGAAACTGATACATGACGCTGTTAAAGCCTCACTGTACAGGGCCCCAGGGCAAAACTGAGCCGTGGGCCCCGATTGACAACCCCAACCCCCCTTCCTCCCATTCACTGGGTATTGTGTATGTGCTCTGTCGCCTTCAAGTACCCATCAAGTACAGTGCACGCAGCAGACTTCACATGGCAGCTTAATTATAGTTTGCCTGGAGCTGTTGAAACCCACCAGTACTCCCATACTGGAGTACTACCTGACCCCCAGGTTTACTGTGTGCCAATTAGTTTGTGTTTATTTGATTAAACACAAACGTATCCACGCCCCATGTAAGAAAGATATCGACTGAAACAACAATGGTGTTAAAACTATAGGTGTTGACATGGCTTCAAGATTAGGTAGTGATGCAATACGTGCCTCAAGGCACTTCAGTTCATAATGTGAGTTAGTGGTGCATATTCCCAAACAAATCTGTGTAGGCTATTAAAATGACAACATTGATTATGAGATCCCCTGATTGGCTTTGGCCTTGTGGAATATGCCCTCTTGGCCTGGTCAGTGATTCCACCTTGTAGATGACCTAGCATAAAGCTGCACTAGGCCGAATGTTTTTGGCATCATTGGGCAAAAATCCATAATAACCTTTCAGCATATTGTAATTTAAGTGTTCTGAGAGAAAACTAGACTTCTGCTCCTCGTCATGACTCTGTTTTCAGGCTTTAGAAAATCTAGCCCGTGAAGGGAGACTTTGGCCAATCAGAGGTCATTTCAGAGAGAGAGCGTTCCTATTGGCTGTTTATTCAACGGAGGCAGCTGTCAATCACTCGCAAATGGTCGAACTAGGCAGCGCTGATCAAATATGAATCAATATTCTGTTCCTGTAATGCCTATTTCTCTCCTCAAATGTTTTCAGAATCATCTTGTAGTGTACTGCTTAGTTGTAAAATGAGAAGGTGTGCTCTGGCTGGTGGGCGGCGCTTGGTATTTCCTCAACTGATCTCAACATGGCTGCTGGGTCACAAACTTTCTCGTTTTAGGAAAGCACGGTGCTATCGCCAGATGAGTGACAACTTTGTTTGGCTCATTTTCTGTGTTGCATGACAGCATGGCGAAATTAGCAATCTAAGCTAGCTAAAGCAGCCAGCTATCCGACCAGCGGGCTGGTGGCCAACGGCAGCACTCTAAAGATAAATTGAGACCATATAAATCTTTGGATGCCTGTAGTTAACTATCCTTCTGTAAAGTCAGTCAAAAAGAGTCGAACAATATTGGTGAAGCGTTTCAGAGATTGAGAGAAAGGGTTGCTAATAGTTTAGCCTTCTGCTAACCGCAGACGTGAGCCATTGGCTGCGGTTAGCAGCAGGCTAAATATTAGCAACATTACTCTCCATCTCTGAAATGTTTTGCCAATATTATAGCTCGCTAGAGCCTCAAGAAGGGTATCAATCTTCTCATGTCACTCTGGGCAAGATGTCAAACTATTCCTTAAAAACACACACGTTGAAAACAAATGTGTGCTTGGCAGGATAATGTGACAAAATACACTCACAGGCAGAATTATCTAGTGCTTAGAGGCATGAATTAATGGGCCGCTGTTGATGATACATACAGGAATATGTTTTTAATACAACTTGGACTCTTAAAGCTTCAGTAGGCAGTATCATTTTGGCATCATCAGGCAAAAATTCCATAATAACCTTTCAGCATATTGTAATTCAAGTGTTCTGAGAGAAAACTAGACTTCTGCTCCTCCTCATGGCTCTGTTTTCAGGCTTTAAAAAATCTAGCTAGTGATGGGAGAATTGGACCAATCACAGGTCATTTCAGAGAGAGAGCGTTCCTATTGGCTGTGCTCCGGCTGGTGGGCGGTGCTTGGTATTTCCTCAACTTGATCTCAACATGGCTGCCGGGTCACAAATGTTCTCATTTTACAGCTGAACAGCATAGTACATTGAACTGAAAACATCTGAGGAGAGAAATAGGCATTACAGTAACAGAATATTGATTCATATTTGATCAGCGTTGCCTAGTTTGACCGTTTGGTCGGAGTTTGCGAGTGATTGACAGCATAGACGGCAGCTGGACGGCAGACTCCAGATCAGCTCTGAATGCTTGTTTTCCTTCGGTCTGTGAAATCTTGCAGATGCCATTAGGAGCACCGGAGGAAACAGAGGGACAAGATTTTTTTCAGATTAGATGTCTCAAGCACTGCTGTCAGGATATAGTGACCTTTTTATAAAAATAACTTTTTTTAATCGTATTTGCTCCGTTTCCACCCACTGCTGCTTTAATGCACAGCTATTGGTTCCACAGAGTAGTTTAGTAGTGTAACATGAGCTTCCCAAATCAGTCCAACTGTATAGATAGTCTTGTTGAGTCGTATCCAGGCTACTGTGAGTCCAGTTAAAGTGTAACAGGAGCTTCTCAGAGCTGAGCTGAGCTGAGCTGAGCTGTACTGGGCTCTTCTGTCCCAGCGGGCCAGTCTGTGGCCTAGTTTCCCTAGCTACCCTGTCTCAGGAGACAAGGCTAGTCACTGTGAGAAGAAAAAAGAGGAAAAGAGGGAGAGGGTGGGGGGGAGAAAACGAGAGAAAGACACAATCTGTGGCACCCATTGAATCTCATTTGTAATGTTTGTGAAACCAGCTGGAAATGCTTATCTTGGGAGAGGAGAGGAGGGGGGGAATGAGACTCGGGGCTTTGTCAAAGGGAAGTGCTCGTCGGACCGTAGGGAAAGCTGGACCGCCGAGTGGCAAACACGCATCACAGACGCCACGCATTCTCTCCAAAGAGAGAGCGAGGTTGGGCATGGCCATGTTTACTTTTTAAGCTTCTGTTTCCCTACAAGTCCCAGTCCCATAACATTTCATTTTCTAGAGACTCCTGCGCCGCGCAAAGGCCCAGACTGGAAGACGATGTTGTTATTTGGCACCGTAAAACATCTCTTCGGAGAGCTGTTCCCCACTCAAATATTTATTGGCCTATCAAACACGGAGTGATATCTCGATGGAAAGGGTCCCTGTTTTCAGATGCTCACCCCTATCTGGGAGGCTGCTGTGTTGGAAAGGTTTATGAGGCCAGCTTTTTTGTTTTTGGGATTGGCCATTGTTTGGGAGAGTTTGACGACTAGCTGGAAGTGCTATGAGTGAGTGTGAGAAAGAGAAAGAGAAGCGGGTGAGTCAGGGGCTTTGCTGACGTCGTCTGTATGCTCAGTTTGCAGAGTCCTAACTCTGACACTGATTCTGACGAGAGTGTGTATCTGTGTTACGCACCAACACAAAGCGCTTGACAAAAGCGGCAGAGGTTCACGCACTGTTATTACCGGGACCTCACACACATGCCGGGGGTTGTTTTCATGTGTTCCAACACCAGATGTTGTTTGTGATTGTGGAACGTTTTATTTGTCTCCTGCAGAAGTCTCAAAGCATGACAGCAGCTCTATTGCGAGACGTCTCCAACACGCTTCTGTTTGTGCAGGGTAAAAGCACATGGTGTGGTGCTTGAACATGGCCTCCGGCTCCCTTGGCGTTCGTCTCAGCAGCTTGACTTATGATTACGTCACCCAGAAATGGCGATGCTCTGTTGAGAGAGGTTTTTGTTTTTCATGGGAAAATGACCTGAGCTGCTCTTCTTAGCTGGATGGGATGCCGTGCCATTTTTAGTGTGGTCTGATGTGTGTTTATGTGTGACAAGACCGAGAGACAGAGGAGGAAGAGGAGAAAAATGGGAAGAAAAAAGAGGGGAGTTGTCTTGCTCGCAGCTCGAGATTACAAGATAGTCAGGGAAATTGGCTAAAAAGTTATTAGAATCAGACTGGCCTGATTGGTAGAGAAAGAATATCTTGTCATGCTAAAGCACCCAAGGATGATTTATTAGAAATATTTCATCCGGTTTAATATATCCACCAGCAAGTGCAGCAATAATTCATAGTAAAATATTTACACAAATACTTCAACTTAAAGGGTCGCTCCAGTGATTTAGTATTGTCCCTACATGAAGTCGGGGGGCTCACTAGAGACAGATTGAAATTAAGAATGGTCAAAGTTTGTGTAACGGAAGCTGAGATATCCCGACTTTTACTCCCCAGTTTAGGTCGAGCTCCAAAATCACCGGATCCTACAATTCCCATAATTCAACACTTCTCCCATATCAACTTGACATGGTGATATGGTGTCACCAATGTGTTCCACTGCTTTCAAGTGGCCAAAAAAAATCAATGAATGCAGGTTTAAGCCACAAAAATGAGGATTTGACTTCCTGAAGACTTAATTTGACTTGAGACACAAATGCAAAAACAATCGTCTCAATTTTGTCCGAGTAAAATTTGAATATAGAGTAAGACAGTGATGTGCAGGCATTGCAAGGCCACACATCTTACATACTGTATTTAATTATGAGGCCTGCACATTGAAATAACTTTATAAAAGCTTCGAAAAGAAAATGTTCACATGCCGTCTCATTTTAATATCCATTCAGAGACATGAAAGACTTGCAGTTTGTTTATGAAGACTCATGACTTAAACTTGCCGCAAGGACTTGAGATGTGACCTTAGACTTCCATCGACAGGCTTGACACTTGAATTTCACTTGTCTCAAATTACTTGAAACTTAATCTCTATGAACAGATATCTGCATCTGAGTGCAGAATCTGCAGCCAACGGGACAAGACTCTGATATCAGAAGCTTTCTGGTTTCCATTTGTAGTGTGAGTAGAATTGACCAATCGCGTTTGAGCAGGCTTCGGTTGCATGCAGGTCTGTGTGATGATGACCAAAAGAGGTGGACGCATTGGCCGAAATGCAACCTCAGAACCCATCGGCTATCGTTTGGTGACGATTTAGCTTTTTATCAATCTCTATAAACATTCATTATCCGTAACAGCTTATCCTATTCAGGGTCGTGGGGTGGGTGGGGGCGATCCCAGCTGACATTGGGTGAAGGCGGGTGAAACCGTTTTAATTGATAGCGTTGATTGGTTAAAATGCTTAATGTTGGTTTACGGATAAATGGTTAATTATTAACATCCCTAACTTGGACAGCTCTGATTTATGTATACTATGCAATATGCCTGTAATATCCCTATTATTTAGTTTCAACTGTTACTACAGTTCCTCTGCTGTTGCAGTTTATCTTTATGTGGCAACAGGTTATCATGTTATGTCATATGGGCACAGTTTGGGCCTCTTTGGAGGTCTGTTAGTCATCTCATGTTGCTTTGGAAGTCACTTATCAAAGTGCTTATAGACCAACTTACACTTGCAAAATGCAGTTAAGTGGATTCATCCTATGAAGGCCTACCTTTGAAGCAGTGTTTGTAATTGTAACTGTTGTCTACATGAATATGTGACCTTGTCCGTCTTTAACTTTGTTGGGATCTGATACAAAATCTCATTATAAGATTGGTCTTTTGTGAACAAGTTGAATGGGTATCAAGACGCCATCAAAGGTGCACAGGACATGCTTGCTGAATAGAGACTTTTTCTTCAGCACCCCCTGACCGGCACTTCCTGTGCCTACCACAAAGGCACAGAATGCTTGATCGGTCCATTTCAAAGTGGAAGTGGCCACAGTAAGGAAAGGCGAGGCGTCGGCCTGGTGTGTGGTTAATAAAGGGCACTGTTTTGGCAGCAGATACAAAAAGCCTGTCTTTAGGGAGTTTCCAGAGACCCCCCTGCCAAACACTGTGAATGGAATTGTCCTACAGTTTATTTCACTCTTGTGACATTTTTGTTGGCTTTGCTGAGAAACAGCTTAGAAGCATTTGTCAGGCTTTATTGTCATTTGTTAACCTCTCTGGAAAGAATAACTGACTGTATTAGACGAGTGAGTATATTTAGGTTGTGGTTCCATGTGGAAAGACTTCACTCCAATGCTATAAGAGAATTTTTTCCAACCTGACTTTTTTGTAGTCAGAAGAACATTTGCACTTTCATGGTCTGAGAGTATGATGTGTGTCTGTTTTATAGTTAACTTTAAATATAGTAGTTTAGGCGGGGTTCACTGCATTTAGTGGCTAGGCCCACATTCTCTGCCCCACCAAGCACTCCGCTCTTTTGCCTTCTTCACTTGAAAACGGTGGGACTGGGTCCTGGCTTTTCCTCCGAAACTGTAAGTTATTTTCTCTGTTCTCTGTTTCTCTGTTCTCTATACTATCTACACGATATCTCTTATGGTCACTGAATGAATGGTCATGCTATTAGAAAAATGATTCTTCAGTCAGAGGGGAAAAAAAGTAAGCTGTAAAACTCAACATGAATATTCAGAGCCATTTCTGAAGAACATGATGAAATAATCAGAGGTCCAATTTGTTCTGTCGTAAGAATTCATGTTTCTCGCTTTGCTTCTGAGCATGAATACAACTTTTGTTTTCAAGTCCCGCTTCCTCCGTGGGAACAACAGACGTACAAGGTCTTTTTCTTGCTATCTGGGACATTCAAGCCCCCAAAGCCTTCTTTGAGCTGTTTAGTTTTTTTTCCTGCCTCCTTTGTGTTTTTCCCTGTTTATGAATCAAGTTTTAGACTCCTTTGAAAAGAAAGTTGACGTGTCGGAAAATAGAAAAATGGAATATTGACACGTGACTGTGCTGTGGAATCTAAAGAAAAACTTGACTAATCTGTGTGATCAAGAAAAGACAAATTATGAAATGTGTCTTGAGTGAGTAGTAGTGGTGGTACATCTGGTCACACTTACTCATGTTAGACCGTTCAGTGAGTTATGGTTCAGCCTCCTCATTGTTTCCTAATCCCTCCTAACCCATTTTAGATTCAAACACCTTCCTGTTTCCAAACAGAGGTGGTTGGTTATTAACAGCCGAGTGTTAGAAATCAAGAGATCATGAGGATCATGCTTCTCCACGCCCAAAATTTCCGCCTTCATGTTGGAATTACAGCAATGCGTTATTGGTCCAGACCTGCCTGCTGCTGTGCAAGAATGTCTTGCGGCG
This sequence comes from Sebastiscus albofasciatus, assembly GCA_916701655.1. NCBI lineage: Eukaryota > Metazoa > Chordata > Actinopteri > Perciformes > Sebastidae > Sebastiscus > Sebastiscus albofasciatus. Next base: position 76,396 of record CAKAOI010050588.1, on the reverse strand, counting down.
ATCACAAGATATTGCTGGACGGTTTTATCTTGATTTAATATCCCCACAAGAACACGGAAGATAAATTAGAGAGAGAGACCTGTTGTTAGTGTTGTTTTCATGCTTGCAAAGATCTGAATTTGTCTCTGTGGTTGCTGTGAAAATGGCTCATCTTCCATTTCATTTTATCATATTGACAGACTGTCAATAGGTGACATATTTTTTTTTGGTAACACGTAACCTGTATTTAGCATATAAGTAGTATACGGTGGTGCAGTGGTTAGCACTGGTGCCTCACAGCTAGAGGGTTGCAGGATCGAATCTGGCTTGGGGCCCTTCTGTGTGGAGTTTGCATGTTCTCCCTGTGTTAGCATGGGTTTTCTCCGGGTACTCCGGTTCCCCCCCACAGTCCAAAGACATGCATGTTAGGTTAATTGTTGACTCTAAATTGCCCGTAGGTGTGAATGTAAGTGTGAATGGTTGTCTGTCTCTATGTGTCAGCCCTGCGATGGACTGGCGACCTGTCCAGGGTGTACCCCGCCTTCGCCCAATGTTGGCTGGGATCGGCTCCAGCCCCCCCGCGACCCCTAACGGGATAAGCGGTTGCAGATGAGAGAGAGAGAGAGATTTATAATAGAGATGTTCCGATACCATTTTTTCTTCCCGGTACCGACTCCGATACATGAACTTGTGGTATCAGCCGATACCAAGTACCGATCCGATACCAGCGTGATAAAAATATACTACCGACGACAGCACAGTGAAGGCTACTGTTTGGGCGCGGCGAAGAAGAATTGATTTCCGGTTAAACAAGTTGATAATAAATTACGGTATCGGATTGGTGCGTATTCTGGCGTACTCACAAATACCAAATCCCGAATTTTGGGCAATATCGGATGCATTTCCAATACTGATATCGGTATCGGAACAACTCTAGTTTATAACACACTATAATGCATATATAAGCGTTTATTAATGTATTTGTCAACGACTATAACTCCCCATGTGGGCAGCCATAAGTGGATGCTGGTGTTTAAACAGATAATGAATGACAATGTAGTGAAAGACAGTTGTAATGATATAAAATGTGTCTTCATAAGAACAGTTAGAATTTTTTGACAAATATGATTTATTAACAAACACTAGCTCGTAGCTGTGTACTACATGTGAACTACATTTTAGTGTTTATTAAATGTTTATATAGTGCTAATAAATGTTAAATTGGGGCAAAGTGTTACCTTTTTGTTCAACAAATACTTGATCGAGGGCATTTTGGTGCTCATGACTGGCTGTGCCTGAGCTCTGAGTCAGCATGTCGGCTTGCATGAGAGTGTCCCGTTCTTCATGAAAAGGTGAAGAAAAAGCTGCTACCATGTAATATGCAGAATGAAAGAATGAATGAGATTTCATTACGGGCAAATTGGAAGATGTTTACTGCTAGATGTCTCTTCATTTATGAGGAGAGGCATCAGCCCAGACTGTTGTAATTTACTGGGAGTGTTGAGTGAATAGAGTCTATTTTGGGGATTGGGGGTGGGGGGGGCGGGTTGGGGCGGGGGGGGGCATTAGGTTCAAGCTTGATATTTTGGGCTCGGGCAGACCATGGATGGTTGTTGGTTGTGTTTTCCACTGTGGTTGCCATCACATACCCATCTGCTTCTGGGGTTTGGAGTCCACATCTTCCAGCCTGGCTCCTATCTTAGACCTCAGCTCAGCACGGATTTGCCTCTGAGTTGAATAAAGTGGCCCAGAGGCATGATGGGAGGAGTTTGTAGAGCACACAAACATAGTCACATAGTACTGTAGGATTGGAGTAAGTGACAGGAAATTGCAGTACAGAAATTCCAAAGATATATTCAAACTACGGCTGTCAAAATGAATGTGATAACATGTTTACGCAAATTTGTTTTAATGCCACTAAGGCATTAACGCAATTGATCTTTTGGAGGTTGTAGTGGGTTCAGTTTTAAAGCTAGAGTAAAGGTACTGCCATCACGATGAAACTACGGAACTTAAGGAATCCATTGGTACCAACCATGTCTTACTAGCTTGTCGTGAAGGAGGTTGAATAACGCTCAAAACAAATTTTGACGGGGAAAATCTCTCATGGCTATTTTTAAAGAGATACCTTGACCTCAGACTTCAAGATGTGTGAATGAATATGGGTTCTATGGGTACCCATGAGTTTCCCCTTTACAGACATGCCCACTTTATGATAATCCATGCAGTTTTGGGCAAATCATCAAGTCACACAGTTTATGCTAACTGCAGTATCTGTAAGGGTTTCTGGACAATATTTGTCATTGTTTTGTGTTGTTAATTGATTTCCAATAGTAAAAATATAGACACATTTCCATAAAGCAGCATATGTGTCCACTCCCATGTTGATAAATGTATTAAATACTTGTTAAATCTCCCTTTAAGGTACATTTTGAACAGAAAAAAAGTGTGAATAATTTGTGATTAATTGCGATTAACCATGGACAATCATGTAATTAATCGTGATTATATATTTTAATTGATTGACAGCCCTAATTCAAACTAGACCATGCTAGTGGCTCTGTGAGAGTATACTTCGGCACAGTGCTAATGTCAGCATGCTAACATGCTCACAATGACTATACTATCATGCAGATGTTTAGCAAGTATAATGTTTACCATGTTGCTGTCCAGACATTTCAGTCCACAAATGTCAACCTTATGGTGGCGCTAAAGAAAAAGTCAGGGGATTACCAAAGTCATTAGGATACATCATCTCGGAACCATCAACGTCTGTACAAGATCTTATGCCTATCTTATGTCTTGTAGATGTAGAGATATTTCGCTGAATATGTAATAACTTTGACCAGCTGGTGCGCTAGATGATAACTCAGGGGATCACCACAGTCAATAGGATTCATCCTCTGAACACATGGATATCTGTGCCAAATGTTATAATCCATCCAATAGTTGGCGAGAGCCTTGACAAAAAATATGGAAATGTCAACCTCATGGTGGCGCTACAGGAAAAGTCAGGGTATCACCAAAGTCATTAGGATTCATCCTCTGGGGACCATGAATGTGTGCCCTGAATTTCCTGACCGACTGACCGACATTGCCGTCCATAGAGCCATACCACTAGTGTTGATAAAAACGTAATATTAACTAACAGAGAATGGGAATGTGACGTCACCGACAGCAAATCGACCATTTTTTGAGGAATAAGAGTCAAAAGCTAAATTGTAGTATATATAGTAAATACAGTCAGACAAAAGGTAGGCTAACGTTATGGATTTCATATTGCAAGATACCGGTAGATTAAATATGCAGTATTAACAGACATTTTGTTAGTATTCAGTTAGCATAACTTAACTATCTTATCTTTGTGTGGATGATAGTGTTGTTGGCATTTGGCTTGTAGATCTTAATATACCTACCCGTTTGTAAATCAGACATCGGCCTCCAAAGATTTACATATTTTGACCTGCTGACAACGCCAAAACATTTGGTGGCAAGCTGTCAAGGTCCTCCTAAGTCATAAGGATCGATTTTGTAATACATCACCCCTTTGCCTCTGTCAGCTTCTCTTTTTAAGGGTATTTGTCTTTCGCACGTACTTTATACATTTCTGATGATGAACGATTGACAGTCGACAGACGAATGGACCGGTGATATAGTCTACCATGGCTCCGTGCGCTACCTTCCAAAAATGGTGGCTTTCCCCAGGATACTCTGCAATTCCCATTCAATATATATTGTTTTTGGATTTTTTTAAGCTCTCAAATATAAAATTTTGGTATCTTGTATCGGTAGGCCCATAATACACACAGTGCTGCATACACATTACTACCACACACACAAACAGGCTCCGACAAGTGCCGGGGCAGCCCCTCCATTCCCTCTGAGGCATATCTCTCTGAGTCATTTGGATAAGTCCCTATCAGTGTTGACAGGTATGCACTAACAGCATAAAGATATTTTGGGTATTTGTGCCACTGAAGTCAAGTCTGGCCTTTACATAAAGCTTTAAAAGCTAGAATCGGCCTCAGCCACCAGTTAACTCACTTTTTCCATGTGTGTCTTTTCAGTTTTCTGAAATGTACTCTCATTTCTTTGTTAATGAGAACTAAAAAGAGCTCTTTGCTATACTTACGAGTCCTTGTTCTACTACAAAAGTCACTTGGAAACATTGCTGACTGTGGCAGTAAGCCAGTTTTTTTTTTTTTTTTTTACTTTTGTGATTTTTTTGTAACTTGGAAGTACCCCGGGGAGCACATTTTCATAGCAATAAATGCCAACGCTAATCACTGTGGTGACACCCTACCGTGCTAAGAACAAGTTTGTCAGTGTAGTGTGACAGTCACAGCTTCTGGATGCCAGTAGCTGTGTTTGCATGGGAGTGAACATACTGGGGTGGCTCCATGCCAGCAGCAGCTGAGCCCCTTCCAAGCAGCAACAAGGCCTTTTAACCCTCGGCTTTGTTGTGGAACCTCTTTTTTTTCTCAAGCTGCTGCCCTTCGTACGTCAAAGTCAGGGTCTTTCACTCGACCTCATTCATCTCGGCTCTGCTCTGGAGGCTCTTGGCAGGTACAGAGGGTTGGAATGACAGTGTGAGATCAGTCAGAAAGATGGAGCCTGCTGGAATAAGGAGCAGGAATGCCTCACCGGGGAAACACGTTGCCTTTATTTAATCTGAATGCTATACAAGAGGCAAAGTCAATCGTTTCTGTGTTCACGCCGCCTTGATACTAAGTGGATTTCTATTTGCGCTGTGTCTGGGCCACTTAGCTGGAATTCTTTGGCAGGGTGACAACATCTTGTTTTATTGCAAATCACTTCATAATGGCTATTTTAGCTGTATGTTGAGTACAGCTTTGAAGTGCTCAGTGGGTACAAAATATACGGAAAAACCATGAATGCCTTATGTGTAGGCTGTTGTGACAACAATGGGAAAAAAGGCAAATCTATGCCAGTATTGATGGCTTTGCCTCTGTATTCTAAATAAAAGTCAAACAAAATCTCCTATATACACTGTGTTACCAGGTTATTTAGTACACCTGTAGAATAATGCAATTATTTATTCTGTGAAGCTCATGTCCATTCACCTCTATGGTAATTTGAGTCTGTCCTCACCAGAAAGACAACAGCTTGAATGCTTGAATAGTTGAGTATTACAAAGCGGCCTCTTGTAGTCATGCATTGTATGTCATTGTCACTGACTATTTCGTCTTGCTGATCACTGCAGTGGCGCCACGTAAGAAAACGCTCACATGGCAAACGTTCACGTGGGTTGTTTTGGAAGCCAACGGGCGAGGCATGGACCTATTTCGACATCAAGAACTCAATGTAGTTTGATTGATGTTATACTTCATTCCTTCAAACCTTTATTTAAGACCTAAAAAATCATTGAGGTTTCCATCATTTGCAATGATGTCGAGATACAGATTAAATTGAGAAGGTTGTCTAATATTCTGTCCCCCTCCATTTACATCCATGAGGGGGACGTAGTAGTATTCAAACAATATAAGCTTTAGATTAGATTCTGGAGGTGTACCCAATAAACTGGTAACTCAGTGCAATGTCCCCCTTCAAAAGCTTGTAGCCTAATAATGTAACAACTTATCCACTTGAGAAATTTGACATCCAGAGCCCTTTTCTGAACGACCGTATATCAGCAGATGAGAGATCCCATCTTCTCTTAACGTCACTGATGAAAAATTCCTGGCCTCTGGATCTGTTACCTTGGTTATCTAAGTTTCATTAGATTAGGAATGATGGCGGCATCACTTACCTCCTCTTGACGGATAAATGGACTCTGTCTCAATCTTATCAGGCCTCTCAGGGCTGCGGCATTGCTGCAGCCAAGGGTAAAGGCCAACAGGTCAGAGTGCTGACAAAGGAGGGATGATGTCACCATCCATCCCCAAAGTGTCAACCGCTGACAGATTTATGAGTGTGTGTCATTGAATGTTCATGTCGGGGGAATTGGTCTGGGGCTGTGTGAGCGTGTTGCTTTTGAGTTTGTTTGTGTTAGAAGCACATGTGTAGCTATGCCATTACACTCCATTAATTGTCATCTATTGTTTCAATGAGCACTGGAAAGATTGAGTAACTGATAGTCGACTGACACGAAGGAATTGCCAATAGACTCCCTTTCTGCTAGGAAACATGATGACGTATTTCTGTGGGTGGAGCGTAGGTGGAGGCAGAATAATTCTTTGAACACATTAGCTAACACTGGCTAGCAAGTTTTGTTGGCTTGTTTTAACAATGGCTGAAGAAAATAGATATGTACCTTACAGTCTGAGGGGCCGCGAGTGTCAGTGTTAAGACAGACAAAAAGAGAGTCTTACAATATTGGCAAAGCAAGATGGAGAGAATGTTGCTAATAGTTTAGCTTCTGCGGCTACAGTTACCGGAATATTAAACTATTAGCAACATATTCTCTCCATCTCTCTAATAGTTTAGCCTATTAGCAACATTTTCTCTCCATCTCTCTAATAGTTTAGCCTGTAGCATCATTTTCTCTCCATCTCTCTAATAGTTTAGTCTATTAACAACATGTTCTCTACGTGTCTCAACTTTATTTTAAGCCTGTTAGCAACATTTTCTCTCCATTTCTCTAATAGTTTAGTCTATTAGCAACATTTTTCTCTCCATCTCTCTAATAGTTTGAGACTATCTCTGTAATAGTTTAGCCTTCTGCGTGAGCTCACTGCTGCAGTGCAGCACCTGTGACAGCTAATTATGGTTAGCAGAAGGCTAAGCTAAACTATTAGCAACATTTTTTAGCTCTCGAGAGCCTCGAATCACAGTTTGTCATCTAAGATGGATGCAATATCGATTCTGGCACCCAACAGCAGGATGATTTTCGATGTGTTACTTTATCCTACTAATCTGACATGGTTGGTGTTTGCCCCCAATCTTTTCTTTGTTTGCCCGCGGTTACCATCACGACGTAATCATGACTTCGGCACTAAAAGGGGCTAATCTATTAATTGTTTGTCATTTATCCAGCAACATTGACCCAACATTTGCTAGTTGCAGATTCTCAAATGTGAGTAGGCTATAATTGTTGCTTTGTATCATTGAAGTTGTTTTGCACTGTTGGCTGCACCAAGCCAGTTAAAAATGAAAAAAAAAAGTTGTGGCCTGAGTTTTAACTTTCTTCTGCCTTTCTTCTCTTGGCAGGTATATCTCATCAATGTCACCTACTCTGACAACACCTCCCACATCATCTACAGAAGATACAGCAAATTCTTTGACCTACAGGTAATCTTCCATCACTCATGTACTCCTCTGCATGCTCCGTGCGGGGCCTGTTTGTACAGAAATCCCTAATTCCATTGACGCTGATGTATTTTGAACATGTCAACCCTGTGATCTTACAGCATTGTTTTGTATAGATTAATGTGTAAGCTTCGCGACTGTTCACTGCCGCCGTGTCTATGCCCGTGTTCTCTACACCTCGTCGCCTCAGTGAATCAATGTGTGTGTTAGTAATTGGTCGGGGAGCAGGGGAGACATGGTTTGTATCCCTTCGCCTCGTAGAGATGCAGCAATGCACCGCAGATCTCTCTCTCTCGGCTCTCTCTGTATCTCCACCCCTCCTTCTTTCGCCCCACTTCTTCCTCTCTCTCATCTAATCTCTGCCTTACCCTCAAAACGTCAGGGTGCTGACGGGCCTTTTTTTTTATAGTACAAGCAAGAAATCCACATTGAAGTCAATTTAATGTACCATGCTTTATAGTGGGTCTCCGTTAGATTCTCTAGTGCAGGCTGCTCTGATTGGTGGGCTCTTTAAATATAGTCTTATACGGAGGAGGTCTTTTTCTGTTTTCTTGACTTGGCTCGGATGCTTTACTCTCATGTTTAAAGTGTCGAGTTCTCTTTTCGGGACTCTTATTTATTTTGGAACGGTGCAGGAGTTGCAGTGAAAACCCTACCTTGTGTCTCTCCGATTGACTATTCCATTCTGAGAGAATGTTTGTGTGCATTTCTGTCCCTCGCACCCTCGGCCCACTGCAAGCTGATACCATATGTATATTGGACCAGAGGTCTTCGGGTTACTAGTAAATATGAAAGGGCCGTAGTGAGAGAGTTACAGGGGGCACATCTCAATAGCCCCAGTGTGTAAGTCCAGCAGGAAATGATGTTTCAATCAGTGGAGGAAAGGTCCTTTCTGAAAGGTCCCATTGATAAGCAGTGGGGCAGTGTGAGGTGGAAAACAGACTCCCCCCTGCAACTGATTACTCCCAATGTGGAATAAAAGACAGAGGTAGAATAATAAACACAGAAAAGCAAGCAAAGTATGAATGTTCGTCCGTTCTGGGTGAAGTCTGAGATATATACGAGCGGAGTGAACGTGTGTCTTCCTCCTGATATTCAGCCCCTCAAATTGCCTGTGAGGAAATTAATGAACCTTAATGGTTCCTGGATGGCTTGGCCCAAAATCAGTCCCAGTCAGCGGCAGTAAGATTGATTTTGTTAGTTTTTGTCAAATGGTGCGGGGCAAAGGTCACCCAACTTGGTCTGGCACTTTATTGAGTTGTCAAAGAAAGCTCACATGGCCAGAATTCGGCAGAGTTTGGTTTTATTGTGAAAATCCCTCGCTACACATTGATGGGATTTACCCTTTTAAAGCATACTGCAATATATCACCACCAGCACTTCACCGCTCACATCTTACTTTGCCTGGTTCCTTGATGTTTCCATTTACACTGTGACACTCGACACACAGATGAAACTACCACTGGCAACACTGACAGACCAGCTTTCTAATGCTCAGTAATCCTCTGTCTCTGCCGGTATATGGGCCGAAAGTAAAGTCCTCTCTGTCAGCCTTTGAACTTGCCAGATGCCTTTGATGGTCCTGTTTGATCCCATTGTTTTCAGAGCAACCTGGAGCCTCTCCTGTCCAAACAGTTAAGACCGTGCTGCTCTCAGCAGCCCTGCTAACCCTAGGGGAGAGAAACACGGATGGCCGCTCTGAAACTGTTGGAGAGCGCTTTAAACTGAAGCTTTGGCAAAGATCGCTGGGGTTTTCTAGACCGTTTCCTAGTAATAACCAGAACAGGCTGTGTTCCTGGAAACACACTGGCCCTGGTTCTGGGCTTGCATCAAGAATGAGACGGGCCACAGATGTTGCTTTGACTGACTCTGTTTAAAGCTTCAGTAGGCAGAATGTTTTTGGCATCATTGGGCAAAAAATCCATAATAACCTTTCAGCTTATTGTAATTCAAGTATTCTGAGAGAAAACTAGACTTCTGCTCCTCCTCATGGCTCTGTTTTCAGGCTTTAGAAAATCTAGCCCGTGACGGGAGACTTTGGCCAATCACAGATCATTTCAGAGAGAGAGAGAGAGAGAGAGAGCGTTCCTATTGGCTGTGCTGCGGCAGTGCTTGGTATTTCCTCAACAGATCTCAACCTGGCTGCCTAGGCACAAACTTTCTCATTTTACAGCTAAACAGTACACTACAAGATATTTCTGAAAACATAATATTGATGTTGATTGCACAGTGTATAGCGTTTAGATTGGTTCCCTGCCACCGAGTTGCGAGCTCCCGGGAAAAAGAAGGCTCGATGGCCGCCACTGCAAAATGTATATAACGGAAACACTGGGGGTGTTTTACTCTCCCTTTATCATAGCACTGAGTTCGGGGTTTCTAGTTCACATCGTGATTATTAAGGTTGTTTCTTGCTTTGGACAGTAGCCAGGCTGCTAGCGGTAGCCATTTTGCTAATGCTACCGCTACCTAATGGCTGGCTAGCTAGTTAACGGTAGCAGCTAGAAGACGAATCAGGAGCTACAGGGAAGCCAGCTGGCTTCTAGCGTTTTCTAATGCTAACGCTAATATTAGCAACCAGAAGACGTATATCTATGATCCATTGTCCATTTGATATTCCAAACAAAGAACACATTTTATTGCAGTGGCCTTTTTTAAAATGAGCAGTGGTGAAACTTACTATATTCTGTTAAATCTGATCTGGTTGTCTTTGTGACAGCAGCGCCAACAATAAAGACACGGTCACGCATTCGTGAATGCAGGCGAGTGACCATAGCTTGCCAAGTCGATATTTGCTTGAAACTTCACCAAAAGTCGAATTCCACGCGAATCCGAAGATACAAATTTGTCTGGAAGCAAATGATTTTTCACCCTCTTTGCTCACACAGAATGGAAGGGAACGGGATGCCAATGTTAATTTCGTGCGTGTATGACTGTGCCATAATACCACTTGGCCTTCTGCCAACACCTCCTGGAAAACAATGAATGGATCCAGTCACATTCCAACGTGCTTCTGCCTGTGTAAAGCCAGCGATGCAGAGAATGTGTTAAGGTAAAAATAATAGGAGCCATATTAGTGCTATTTAGTGTCCCTCTGTGAAAAAGAAGTAATTTACGGCTAATCGAATGATTACATTAATGCAAAATGTAGCCAGGATTGCCCTGTGGGGAGCCATTTTGTTGGTTCCGTTAAGAGAAAGTAGCACCTCTCTCTCTCTGCCGTCCTTTGCCATCGTCTTTCTATTAGTTCTTTATTTGATGGTGGTTTGGGAGGACTAAAGCTGCCCTGCCGGAACAGAGGTTTGATTTTTTGACCCTTCGTCAATCGAACAATTGACGTACCTCGATTGCAGGCCGGGAACAAGGAAGACAAAACAAGAACACTGCATGCCTTCGCTGTTATCTCTCCCCACACCCTTACGTATTCATTTCTTTGTCCACTAAAGCACAGCTCATCTTCCTCGTCAGGATGTGACTGTCTTCCTGGCTGCCCTGCTGTGCAATGATGTGGTTTTGTCTCAGCCAGACCTGACTAGTGAGTCAAACAGTGTGTCCTTCTGGCAGAAGTAGGGCGCTCCGAGTTCCTCGTCAGATGGGAGGAAACCAGGACGGGGAGAGGAACGGGTCGGCCGGAGGGAGGAAAGGAGCAGTGAGGAGTTAGAGTGGGATGATGATGATTGTGGTGGTGATAATGAGGCAGAGGAGGACAGTGATGAAAGATATGAAAGCGATGATGGTAATGAGAATGACAGCAACACTAGTGGCGCTGATGACTAAGATCGAGGCTGTTGATGCCGCTGACGACACTGATGATGCAGGTGGAAGAAATGAAAAGATATTGCGGGCTTCTTCAGGGTCACTTATTAAAAGAAGCCTTCATGAGCCTGTTTCAGGAGCCTCTGAGGAGTGGGTGATGTGCCCTGGGTGTCCTTGGGCCCTGAGCGAAGTTGGTATATTTAAAGCCGCTGCATGGCTCACCATCTGAAAGAAGGACACGCTCTGACTCGAGCTTTTTATGAGGGCCTTTGGTTTGTATTCTGTCCGCACGCGCGCACACAAAACCTCTCTTTTCTTCTTCCAAGTCTGCCCTCGTATGAGCCTCCCCACAGCAACTGAATATTTAGAGAATTTGATGTTACATCTCTCCCAACATCCCTTTTTCAGTGTTTTAGTGCACCTTTGAAGAACCAACATCACAATATTAGTCTTTTTACTCAGTCTCAAGGTCGATAATCAGTCATTTTGGAAATAGCTTTATGGATGCTAGCGGCAGGCTTTCGGCACACAGCATCTTATATTCGGCGCAGAAAATTATACAGTAGCTGTGGTCAAAGCGCTTAAAGGCAAGGTCACTGAATTGGGAATCTCTAACCTCTAAGTGGGCCGTTTGATGGAAACATATGTCTAGACCACAAGGCATTATCGGTATGCCATCCTCGAGTATAAATTTCTGAATAGCCAGGCCACTAGTCTTTGTCCTTGAGGTGTTCTGTGGACATACTGTAACTCAATGAGGGAGCCCATTGTTTCAGATCGAGGATAAAGGACTGTTTTATTTTATTTATGTGAGCGAGAGAGAGAGAGAAGAGTGGGAAACTCTTTAGCCCCATCTGGGAGGCAGAGGAAGGACACCTACAGGCCAAACACAGGAGCTGTTCTTTTGAGTCACAATCGGGCACTTTGACAGGACGGCCCAGGCCGGGTCCTTACAGCATGGATTGGAAGCAGAGGGGGGGAAAGTATGCAGTGTTTCCCACAGCCGTGGTGAAGGGATCAGGAGAGTGGGCTATATTTAGGATGAATGAACACAGTTCAGCCGTTTGTGGGGCATTTCCACGCCTCAAAAAAACGTATCAGTGTGACTGTGAGGTGACTGGGACACATTCAGGGAATCAGAGAGACAGCAGGCAGCAGGATAGAGAAGAACGGAGAGCTGACAGAGGAAACTTGAGGTTTAATGCAAGATAGTAGGCCGTAGGCAGGAAAGGAGATATGGTTTGATAAAAAGTTGGGCATGCTGCATGTTTAATATAAATAAACTTTCAATAAACACACAAACAGCACTCACAGTTCACTTTTGCTGCTGGGTATACTAACATTACAACTGAGCTCTTCTTCACTACTTTGGAGTCAATGAGCGATGAGCGGTTCTCGACAACACTGCAAGCAGCACTTCCGGGTAAGGGTGTCACCATTCCATGTTAGTAGGGCTGAGACGATACACCCATCTCCCGATTCGATGCTGTCACGATACTTGGGTGCCGATTTGATATGTATTGCAATTTTTAGGTATTGCGATTCTTCAAATATTGCGATTCGATATTACGATTTATTGCCATTTTTATTAACTTTTTTTAACACTAGACCATGGGGAAAATGTTGAATCATACACTTCTAGGGACTTTTACTTTAGAAAATATCTAAATTAATACATTATGGTCGCTCTCATCTCTGTGGTCAAATGGGCCGACGCTACGACTGTAGAGCACCCATATACTGACATTTATGTTAGATGCATTCAAACGGCCCTGATGGAGCTGACCATGGATGGATAAAGAGAACGGAGCTGACAGGAGAGCTAGAGACCACCTTGGAGAAGTTAGAGGAAGTAGACACGTGTGAATACGTCCGGTTTTCAAAATAAGGTGTTAACAAAGAGAACTGTATATACAAAATACATCTATGGAAATAAGATTGATTGGATTATATTCACCAGAAGTATAAAATATTACATGTCCCTCATAAATTAAAAAGAAAATACCACTAATTTGTGAGGGAAATGTCTTTATTCTTTGATTTTTGGTTTGCTGGAAAAATGTAATAAATAACGTCTGACAATGATAAATGATAAATTTGACTTCAGGATATCTCTGACTACATACATACTGAAAATCAAACATTTTTTCTGTATTAATTTAGATATTTCTCAAAGTAAAATCCAAAAGCGTGTGATTCAACATTTTCCCATGGTCTAGTGTTAAAAAAGTTTGCAATAAAAGTCTCAATAAATCATAATATCGAATTGCAATACACATCGAATCGGCACCCAAGTATCGTGGTAGTATCAGATCGGGAGACAGATGTATCGTCCCAACCGTACTGCGTATATCAATACTGATTGGTCTGTTGTATTGACACGCAAATCTCAAACAGAAGCCTCCTATTTAGAAGAAGCCGACTTAGATCACCAACATAACAAGCAGTCAACAGTAGTAGATCGATACAGTGATCACTCTTACGTTAGAAGCTCAGCCCTTGGCTTCATCGATCCCATATATCATATATTTCTAGGGATTGCGTGGAGAAGAGGGGGAAGTGCTTGTGTTGTTTGTGTCGAGGTGGAGAGGCCCTCCCAGTGGCTGGCAGCTTCTGCATGTAGGAGCATGAAGGCAGAGGAAGACGCGCTGAGAGTTCATGAAGAATAACTAGTCTGTCAGTTCGATCTTTTTTTGGCATCTATTTTTTTGCTGTAGTGTTGTATGTCTATACATCAATATCCTTCCTCTCTTACATCCATCTCCTCCTCTGGTGACTTCTGCCAGTGGTGATCACCATATTTGATTCCATACAGTAGATTGAACAGATGAAGTATGTTCCCTGTTTGCTTCCTGTGTTTACACTGCTGCCTGTTATCTGGAGATGATATGTGGCAGGCAGCTGACAGACTTCCACTGTTGCTCTCTATCCGTCTCCGTCTTGTTTTCTTTCCCTCTCTCCTCTCCTCTCTCTGCTCGGCTGGCCAGACCTCATGTTTCTGTTCAGCTCAAGGTCTCCTCCGCCCGAGTCGGATGGGAGGAGGAGGAGAGTCGCTGCAAACTTTTGAGCCCTTGTGCTCCTGGATCTCTGGCAGCTCTGCCTCACGCTGAGCCTTGAACAGAGATGCTGCTCAAGGTTTTTTTCTTTTTCATTACATTTCAAGCTAAGCCTTCTGCTGCCTCTGTTCACCATTTGATAAATCACACTCATTTCATACTCCTACTGTGTATCTTGTTCAGAGAGGGCAAAGGTTGTGTGTTTTCTGTGTCTGGATATTGAGCGCAGAGCAGCTCGCACTGTTGAGTAGCTGAAGGACATGTTATCAGGGACATGTGATAAAAAGGAATAAGCAACTGCATGAAATTAATTCACACAGTTATTTGTTAACCTCAGAAGTGTAGGAGCAAGCCAAGGGAAAAAAGGAGGGCTGCTTTCATGTCCTTCTGACATTCCTCTCTTATAGAGTAGAACTTAGTGAATACAAAAATGTAATATTGAGACCTGGAGACAAAATCAATTACTCTAAATAACTAAATCAATAATAACATGCTCACATGTTAGTCATCGCTCTCACATGCATTCAAACATCAACATGTCCTTCACTTTTTAAAGCCTGTAGCTTTTGAAAATATTCTTTTGGCATCCACTGGTGTTAGTGTCAAAAATATTCAGTCATCTGAAAGTATGCTGTTAAACCAACAGGGTAGTGACTAGAAGGGAGCCCGCAGACTGGGAAAACTCTTGCGAGATTGTTAAGGTTAGGCACTGATCTCGGCTGGTTAAGGTTATAGGCATTGACCTTGAATAGTTAAGGTTAGGATATAGGTCGTCAGGCAGCGAGCCTCGCGAGAGTTTTTGCAAGTTTTTGCAGATCTCAGATCAGATTTTGCAGTTTGCCGGCTCCCTTCTAGACATGAAAAACCAACAAGGGCTTTGTTTGAACATGTTGGGACCTTAAAGGTGGAGTTTTCTTGGAAACAAACAAAACTTCACCAAAATGCAGTGTCCTCAAGGACTGTGTTGAGTGTACTTCCTTCCCCAGAAAACATTTACAGAGGCAACATGTTTGTAGGCTTGTAGTCTTCTTCTTTACTGCCTTTGTTGGGGCATTGCTATGTTTCTTGGTGGGTTACCACCAACTGTTGATGAGCAGAGTAGCGTGAAACTGGCAGGAATGTGTATCGAGATGCCTGCGCATACCGTAAAAACTGCAATTAATAGCCCAGGGATTTATTTGCTTCAAACACTGAACTCAACCAGCGTGTACTGTATATGTGGAACAGGCTTCTCTATGGTACAGGCCTATAAATTCCTTTTGCACAAAATTCTTGCTCAGCAAAGATGGGAAATACTATCAAATTATTAATTTAAACCAGCATGAATATTACTTGTATAAAAATGAAGACTGTCTAAGTTGATGTGATAATAACACGTTAACGCAAATTTGTTTTAACGCATTAACGCAACTTGCGGTTTTTAGGTTGTAGCTGGCTCAGATTTAAAGCTAGAGTGAAGATACTAGTATCATATAAAACTTGAAAACCTAAAGAATCCATTGGTACCAACCATGTCATACTAGCTCGTCGTGAAGGGAGGCTAAATAACGCTCCAAACTTCTTCTAATTTCTTAGCCATTTTCAAAGGGGTTTCCTTGACCTCTGACCTCAAGATATGTGAATGAAAATGGGCTCTATGGGTACCCACGAGTCCAGTTAACGCGTTAACCTCGACAGCCCTATTAGAAATGCATGCTTTTTTTGAAGGCTACAAAAATGTTTCTTAAATGGATAGAAAATGATTGTCTGAGGGCGGCTTTTACGCCCTTTTTCTGACCACTTGATTGCTAAAATGTAGTGGTTGTCACTTAATAAAAATCTAAAAGGCAATACCAGGCAAAACCCATGTATCTGAAAGTTAATCATTCTTACTTCCCTGTGTTTATTAACCGATCTGTGTCCTACTGATGCCTGAAAGCGCACCCATCTAGCGTTCCAAACATGTAAAAACAAGGTTTATTGCTGTTCGTGCAGAATCCACAGACTGCCTCTGCTTATCTACAGTATCGGTAGCAACGGCCGGTCCCAGTCCAGCCAATTCCCCGCCTCGCCCCTCTGTCTGCAGGTTAATGAACAGCGATTGGGTAAACAGCAGGCAGGACGGGACACGCAGGACGCTTGGCTTTCAATGCCAACTAGTCAGGTTGAAAAAAGAGAGACGAAACCGAGATAGAGACACGCGTAGATAAGAGGTGAGAGTTCTCACTAGAATGTAAAGTGAAACCCAGGTGTCTATCTTTGGTTTCCCCATCAGCCTCCCTTCTCTCACACCCAACCCGTCACGTCTTCCCCACCAACATTCGTATCTCATTCCTACAATTTTTCTCACCCTCTCTCTCTCTTCCCCTGCTGCTCACATATCTCTCTCCTCTCCTCCATCTGTCTCTGTCTCTCCTCAGAAACCCTTCCCTGTCTCCCACCCTCCTCACCCCCTCTCCACCCCCAACCCCCACGGTCTCTTCTGAGTGAGTTTTCCCCAGCTAATCCGCCATGACCTGCGCGTTCCTGGGGTCAAGTGCATCAGCTTACTACAGTTTCTGTTTTCCATGTTAGGCTGTTTTGCATGCATGCGTTTTATTTCTTAGTGTGTGCACATGTTTGTGTGTGTGTGCGTGGGTGTACAGTATGTGTAATGCATTACTGGTGTTTCTCCTGATTACCCAGGCAGTCTCTCTCTATTACGTGATGATCCAATTTCCCTCCACCGCGGCCTCTCCATCTCAGTCGGATTACATTATATACTACAGTCACAGAAGGAGCTTTAAAGGAAATATAAAAGACCTCCAAATTAAAACCCTTCAAGAGACCACAGCACCATCCACAGTTAGAGAGTTAGCCTCTATAGAGGGTGACCCCTGTGGAATTAATTTTGTCCAAATAAAGAAACGCCATAAAACTTACAACAACAATAACAGCAACAGAAAATTATCACTACAAAATATGACCAAGAGCTAAAATGTGAAATGCAAAGAATTATGCATCGAAATCACTGTCAACAACAGTCACTGTTTTAGCAGGACAGTGTTGCTCAAAAATAACTAGTTTAGTGGGGAAGGTAGTCCCAAACTGCAAAACTTAGCTAATAGCTAACAGTCACTCGCCGTGTTTCCATTCACATATTTTTATTCACATTTTGAAGTATGGCATTAGAAAAAACAAAAAAATATATTTTTTATATTAAAATATTTAATCGCGATTAATCACACAAGTGTTTTTTTGCCTTTATCACAAGAGAGTTGATGCACTAAATGGGATATGGAAACGCCTTTGGCGAATAAATTCCGAAGTAGCGAACATTTAACTCGCATGACTGATGGGCTGTTTCCGCTGTTGGCGAATTTCCCATAACGTACAAAGGCTTGTCTTTATCTCTGGACAGCATGAAACATGGCCATAGCTGACATGAACGAACAATTCAAACCTGCCCAGGTGAAACAAACTCGTGAAGACCTCCCTTGAATTTTTCTCTCATAGATGGTGATTGTTTTGTTTCCAGTTCGCTACCTCTACTTCTTCTTCTACTCTGTTTTCTTGCGGATTACAGCCACGCGTAGCCTATAGCACCAGCTTCTGACCAAACCACGCTTTAACTGAGTTTATTGGTTCCAAACTCGTTGGCGGAAACGCGCCTAATTAGCATTTCAAAAGTCCACTTAAAATCCGCTTGACATTTGAATGGAAGCACGGCTAACGATAGCAGACTGCAGTGTTTTTTTGAATCAATAAAACACTCTTTCAACCTTGCCCCCTCCTATAGTCTCCTTGTCATTTAATATCTTCAGCTAAGTTGAATTCTCATGTTTCTTCTTTGTGGTTTCTCCCGTTTCGTTCCCAGTGTATTGTGTCTTTCTCTTTCATGCTTTCTTTATTTCCCTTAGCCCACTCGTGGTTATATTCCAAACCTCACTTCTTCTCTTCCCTTCCACGCCCTTAGAAGTGTGGGCCGAAGGAAGGAGTGCGCTGAGCTCCTAACTCAGACGCACACATACTGAAGCCTCCCTACAGTACAGCACTGCCATCTGATTCACCCCCTTCTGGGAGAGACTGTGGTTTGGCCACACTGCCGAGGGTTTGTCCTGGCTGTCAGCGTGGAAACTCTTGAGACCGTCAGCATGGCTAAATTAGGTGATATGCTAGTCTGCTAGCGCTGAACCCTGGCACAGGTGAGAGCCCTTCCTCTCTGCCTTCGCCTGTACTGAACTGGAAGTTGGCTGGCCTACTTAACTTAACCCAAAGTGAAGCGGTCCGTGTGTAAGCCAACGCTATACTCTACTCCTCAGATTGAGGTTGCGGTTGCTCTGGAAGCTGTCGTTTGGTTCGGCGGAACTCAGCCGAGCAGCCGGGGTAGTAAACAGCCTGAAAATGCCACTGGAACATTTAGCCAGTGCTTCTATTAAATATGAAGGGAGATTAAAAAAACGAATGAATAGGATGAAATGATTGGTTCTTCTTTGTTTAAATTGAATCGTGGTTCCTGTTTCTCATCCCTTCAAAACCGCAATTTATTATGAGCTAAATATAAATAGTCATCTGTGTCCTAATGCCTGTAAATTACAGTATGTGAGGCAAAAAGCAATGCTTGTTTTTCATTCTCTTCAACCCGTGTTTGCCCACTGGACCGATTCTGTCTTCAAGGTTTTTCTCACAGCTTATGCTGTTTTATCTCTTTGATTAATGTATTTTTAATGACTGTGTGTGTGTGTGTGTGAGTGAAGCATCCAGTTGTCTGAACTTCAACACCACCGCCTCTGCTGAACTCGGGAGATGAGAGAGACGTATGGATTGTGCCAGTGGTTTGAAAACTCTGCATTTCCCTGCTGAGGTTCTCCTCCTCCAGCAGGCGAAGTTCAGCTCTGGCGTAGCGTTAACACGACTGACACCATTAGTAAACTGGCTCACAAGCCTTTCATTTGTTTCAGGGTGAGCGCATGGATTTAATTTAAATTATGCAGTTCAACTGAAATCATTCATCATTTTTTTTTTTTTTTTTTTCCTTAACCTAAAGTTGGAAGTAGAACACAGAATTGGTGATTACCGATAGTGTGGAAAGGATTATTTCATTGATCAATTAGTCTGTCAAAAGAAGAATAAATTGACCACACTTTTGATTTATTGCACTATAGTCATTTATCAAGCAAAAGTGTTTAAGTATTCGTTGGTTTCTACTTCTCAACTGTGTTTCTCCGATTCATTTCATTGCAAATTGAATAGCGTTGGCTTTGACAAAACAAGCAATTTAAACACTTCTTTCTTTCGAGCTTTGTGGATAAGCATTGTCAGTATTTTCTGACAATTTATAGACTAAACAATAAGTCAATTAAAGCGACTATATGTAAGAATCAGAAATTGCTTGTTAACAGCAACACCTGTGGCCGTTTAGTCAATGAAAGTCAGCGTCCTGTTGCTCGCGCTTGTGCTCGCTCTACATAGACATGAACAAGGCATCGCTCAAAACAGTGAGGCGACACATGTCAGCTAAAGCCACAATATCTCGGCCGGAGGGAACAGGGGAGACACCGGAGTTTTGGTCGGAGACGATAACGTTACTCTCTGTGGAGCCCCGTCACTTCACAAGACACGGGAAACCTCTGTTGGTCTGGAGGAGCTGCAGCAGTTATTTCTGCACAAACGTCCACTGAACATTCACTAGATATTCTCAGAGCTAAACTAACTCTTCTGCAATTTGGAGTGTGCGCGCATGCACGTGAGAGTGGAGCGAAAGAGCGAGAACGAGCGCGGTGTATGAGTGAAGGCAGGCAGAGGAGCAGAGTACAGCAGAGACTCCGGCCCTGGAGACCAAAGCTACGGTCTCCCCCGGTCTCTTTTTTTGCTTCCTGCGCCACTGAGCAACTCTCATAGGAATGAACGGGAGCTGTATCTAGTTCTCTTTGTACATCCATGGTTGGCACAGGTTGCTGATGTAGGCTACTTTTTATATGCCATAATGTTTGCATGAAATCAAACTGATATAAATGTCACCACGTTTTAAGATAAGCTGGGATTCGGGTTCAGCCCCAGGAGAAAATGGGATCCCATTCCATTAAGGGTGTATCCCAGTCACAGCCCATCCCTGGAGCCTTGTTCCAAAGGCCACAGCAGGCTCTGCTGCCTGAGATGACGAATGAGCGACTGTGGACAGACAAAAGTTACCACATCCCTGCACCTGTTGTCTCATTGAAACTGAGGGGAGTCGGAATTGCCTCATGGGGCACAACACCCCACACTGTTGACATGTCCAGGAACCGAGTTCAAATATTTAGACAAATCCAGGCCCCCACGCCACCCCCACACATGCATTCACTGCATAGAAACATGCAGGATATCATGTTCCATCCAAATATAATGTGCCAACCGTGGACAGTGATTTGTCCAGATCTGGTGCCAAGGTGCCACTTTATATTTAGACGCACAACTGCGAGTGATTGTGGCTGGAACGGAACGGCCACCCCCCCTCGAAGCCCATCTCAGGCATCTGTCTCTCTGAAACTGAATACTGCTGGGCGCTAATGCATGTTGAGACTTGATTCATGTGCTCCATTAGTTTCTATCCCGCTGTCCTTAGGATGTGAGCCGTACTAAGAAAGATAAAGAAAGTAAAAGTTGCTCTATAGATACACTCCTCACGTGTCAGAGATTTGTGCCAAATGTTCCTTTCATGAGCTTGTGTTCCTGGAGATGAAAAAGGGGTCAGAGACAAGGGGGAAAGTAAAAGTTAGAGGAAACACGTTTACGTCCTGGAGACATATATGTTGGCTTTATCATTAACTGTATGTTTGCTAACACACACAGTGTGGAGCAGCGAGTTGCAATGACCTTATCATTGTTATGCCCTGAAACCAGTGACAACAAGCATGCTGGGTCTTTGGCCTTGGCTATCACCACATTGCCATGGAAATGGCGCGAAGATCACATGGCTGCCCCCGTTGTGCCGGTCATGAGTTGTTCCAGAGGTTAAATGCGTGTGTGTTTATTTCCATTCCATTCTGTTCCACTACTGCGAAGCCCGGGGTAAACCCTCACAGTCACATGGCCGCCAACAGGAAGTGAGGCATCAATCCACTGCACAATAACAGTGTGGCATCCCCCCAAGTTTATGCCAACTGACTATTGCAGATCCTTATATGGACGCTCTATTCTTAGCACATGTGCATGACATGAAGAAGGAGCTGCTGTTGGTTCCCATTCTGAGCACAGTCCAAGCCTGGCTCTGTTGTCAGTTGTTCCTCTGGCTCTCCAGGTTTCAAGTTTCTGGAACTGGAACTAAGAAAAAAAAGGTCTCTAATGGATGATACTGTGTATTGCAGTTTGAAGGGAGTATTGTTCTGGAAGTGGATGTCGTGTTAATTAGGCTAGTTGAGAAGCTCCTGTACAAAATGTAGGATTTTCAAACTGTCTTGGTGGCTTGGTCTGTTAGGAAATAGTTCAAATTGACCCAAAACGAATGCTGAAAGGTTTGGTCGGTATCCGTCGGTTGTCAATCCAGTGAAATATTTAATTGCGATTAATTGCAAATTAATCACACATTTTTTATCTGTTCAAAATGTACCTTAAAGGGAGATTTGTCAAATATTTAATACTCTTATCAACATGGGAGTGGACAAATATGCTGATTTATGCAAATGTATGTATATATTTATTACTGAAAATCAATTATCAACACAAAACAATGACAGATATTGTCCAGAAACTCTCACAGGTACTGCATTTAGCATAAAACAATATGCTCCAATCATAACATGGCAAACTGCAGCCCAACAGGCAACAACAGCTGTCAGTGTGTCAGTGTGCTGACTTGACTATGACTTTCCCCCAAACTGCATGTGATTATCATGAAGTGGGCATGTCTGTAAAGGGGAGACTTGTGGGTACCCATAGAACCCATTTACATTCACATATCTGGAGGTCAGAGGTCAAGGGACCCCTTTGAAAATGGTCATGCCAGTTTTTCCTCGCCAAAATTTAGCGTAAGTTTGGAGCGTTATTTAACCTCCTTCCAACAAGCTAGTATGACATGGTTGGTACCGACGGATTCAGTAGGTTTCCTAGTTTCATATGATAACAGTATCTTCACTCTAAATCTGAGCCAACCTAAAAACCGAACGTTGCGTTAAGGCGATAATCCATAAAAGGAATTAGTGGCATTGAAACAAATTTGTTAACTTTGACAGCCCTAGTTTGGTGTTTAATCAGTTGTGATTTTTTTAAGTCAGTTTGTGCTAAACATTCTCAAATGTGAAATTGTACTTCTTTTTTGTGTCTTACATCAATATAAATTGAATACTTTTGGATTTTGGACTGTTGGTTGGACAAAGAAAACCATTTCTCTGTCTTAGGTTTTTGTCAATATGATCATTATCTGAACAAATCTTATGCTACATTTCCACTGCATGGTACGGCACGGCTCTGCTTGACTCGCTCTCTTGCCATTAACAAACATAGTTGTGGATGGTTCCTGGTACTTTCTCTCTCAATGTTTTTTTCCAAGCGAGCTGAGCCGATACTAGAAGGTGTAGTTAAAACACTGCAGACACTGATTGGTCAGAGAGAACCGTCACTAGCGTGACATCCTACACAAACCCACCAACTTTAAATAGCCAAGCTACCGTCAGTTGCGCCGATAATTTTTTTATCCACTCCTAAAAATATCAGCCCGCAAAACCATGACGTACACTACGGCGTACAATACATCAGACCGGCACATACAAGTACTTCACAAAAAGACAAGGACGCACCCAGAAGATCTCATAGATTTCAATGCAATTTGATGTATGTTTGGACTGTAATTTTGACAAGTTTGTATTCATTCATCTCTTGTTATACAAACGTTTGTTTTATACTTTTAATTATTTTGCAATCTTGTCTGAACCTGAGCGTTCGTACCTTAATAAATGAAGGTTGATCGCCGCCATGTCCCTTCAGTCTTCCCCCGTCCAACACAGTGGACGGATATTGTTTATCCAGACATCTCTACATATCTGATAGAATCCCGTTAGGCTGCGTGTTGTCTGTTAATAACCAACATGTTAATAGCCAACTGTTTGATCTCTAGGCTGAGATTTAGTTGGAGACGACAGTCTGATGCTGCTTTAACGTTAATGTATGACTGTATTACTGCAGCAGCCTCCGTTAGCCTACATTAGCTAGCTATGCTAGTCACTGCCACCAGCATCATTTAGCCATTTAGCACACTGACAATGAATATTAACGTATATTATGAGCCTCAAATCTCAGTGTGAAAGCCTCAGTTAACCCGCTACACAACAGCTATTTGTCATTTTCCATTTTCTCTCCTGTGACAGTGACGTTCTTTCGGCGATGTAGCTTCGGTGATGACGCGACGCTGGTCTAGTCTATGGCTTGGAGCCATAAAGCTCTTCTATTATATCTTTTTTAGCACACGGCAGGGGAACAAATTGGAGATCAGCGTTTTTTGGATTTATTGTTGGTGCAACAAGTTACACAGCATCTCTTCAGCTTAGCGTTATTACTATTACCAGTTTGTTTAAAGTAGAAGTTTGGAGACATGTTTCAATTTCTTCTGTTTACTCTATTACCATCTTTGAGGGACACAGGATTGTCCCCCCCCCCCAAAAGGGGGCACGGTCACGAGAGCCTACTCTGGATGACGTATTGCCGGTCTGATGTATAGACGAGGTGCAGACGTTCCTCTCTTTGGTTGCGAGTGTCAGTGAGTGCCACGTTGAAGATGACGCCACGGCAGTTTCATGTTGCGTCGCTACGGCGATCAGCCGAGGATCCTGCCCACATTGAGGGGGGGCACTATGCGCAGTGGAAAATGAAATAGAGAAAAGGACCTGGTACCAAAAGTGAGTCGAGTCGAATCGAGTCGAGCCAAACCATGCAGTGGAAATGAGGCATTAGAGGACTGACTACCTGACTCTCCTCAGGTCCCTTTTAGACCGACTCTCTTCTTTAAAAAGATGAATTCATGCATGTCGAGTTTGGGTAGGTTTTTCTTGAGCCTGTTCCTGATCAGGTCCAACATCACTGAACCTGTGAAGACCCCAAACATCGAGTGACCAGATTAGTGAATACTAAACGTCCAAACACTAAGTGATGAGATCTGTTTTGGTATCAGTTCTACACACAAAACGAGTGATTTGTCTTCTTTTATTATTAACTAACTACTATTAAACCCTTACAGTATTGCAATTGCTGCATTGCTCTTTTGCAGAGCAATGTAGTCCAGCATTTAAATGAATTAAAAGCAAAAACAACAACACAATCCTGATCTCCCTGAGGTGTGACATGTAACAGATAAAGTATGAATTGGACAGTAGAGTAAACATTACGTCATAGTAATCTGTATTCACTCTGACAAGAGATAAAAGAACCTTTTTTTTTTGTTACCTGACTCCCAACATTTACACCAGTGGTCCAGAGCTGCGCCGCATCATCCAATCACGTCCCTTCACAACTCTTCTTCACACTCTCTCTGTGCTGGTTACCAAGGAGACAGTGAAGTGAAGTCTGGGAAGTGGAGCAATGGTTTGGCATCAGTGTTTTGAACATTTATTTATTTATTTTCTTTCTTTTCTTTCCATATCCTGGGGATGGAATATTACTACCTGAACTAACGATTGTGTGTTTGTCATGTTACAAGGTTAAGGAAGCAAGACATGAGTGTTTCCTGTACAGTCTGCAGAATGTATATACATGCATGTAAAAGAGCAGAGTCGTGTCGTCGGCTCCGTCACCTGACTCCCACCGTCCCACCTGTTCTCACCATTTTTCTCTCTCTGTGGTCCCACAATTCCTGGCTGGATGGGAGGACGCTTCTCTCTCTTGCCAGGAATCTGTCAGCGGCGTCAGGAAAGCGTGAATTTTAGGGTGAGCTTGAACCAACTGAAGACGGTTTTGAATAATGAGCTGACCTTGATCCAAATGGTTTGAAGAAGAAGAAGAAGAAGAAGTAGTCTAAGAAGGAATATGAGGGGGGTGGGGAGGGTACGATGACTCGCTTAGCATGTTCAGCTCTGGAAAAGAGCGTTGATGAAAGAGTCAGCTGATTGAAGATGACATGGGCTGACAGATGACATGTCAGACCTTAGAGGTGCTTCTGTCCTTTCCTTTACTTGAACCACACACATGAACACACACACACACACACACACACACACACACACACACACACACACAGTCTTTGGTCTTCGACTCCCCCCCACCTAACATTCCACCTCATCATTCACTTTTGTTAAGAAAGCAGAAAAAAAAGGGTGCCGTCACGTTTTAAATCTGTACTGCAAATTCAGCACCTGCTTCTCTGCTAAATGTTTGGTTGCTGTCCATCATCCATCTGTCCCTCTGTGTCTTTTGTAAATTCAGCAGGATTTTTTTTGTTGTCCCAGGCAGCAATTGGGCGAGGTGTGGGTGTGGGGGGGGTCCAAACAGCTGGGTCTACTGCAAGTTTTGTGCTGTCGCAGCGGTAGAAGTTATGGTATGGATTAGGGATGCACCGATACCACTTTTTTTCAGACCGAATACAAGTACTTACATTTGGGTACTCGCTGATACAGAGTACCGATACAAGTACTTCTCTGTGCCAAAAGACCCTCGTTAACAGCCAACTGGAGGGTGTGAGCGACACACGGCAGGCTGGGGAGTCCTGCATACGAGGCGGTGCGCCACGACCGGCTCTAGGTCGGCTTGGAAAGGCTCGGGGCGAAGGTGGCTCGGACCTCGCCGCACCGTGGACGGAGCTCGCTGCACGCTCTCTCCCCCCTGCTCCTGGTGCAACTGTCGACCGGGGCGGACTGTCCTCAGTGCGCCCCAACAGCGTCGTTTCCCCAGGGCGGGGCTCGGCCCACGTAAAAGGCGCTAGGGTTCCCGTCTTGAAACACAGACCAACGCAGTCTAACGCACGCGCGAGTCAGAGGGTGCAAGCAAAACCCTGTGGTGCAATGAAAGTGAGGGCCGGCGTGCCCCGGCTGAGGTGGGATCCCAGCCCAGCGGAGTCGGGTGCACCACCGGCCCGTCTCGCCCGCACCGTCGGGGAGGTGGAGTGTGAGGACCTGAAAGATAGTGACGAGAGGTTAACATCACGCCGCCGTAAAGTGGTATTGGTGCCGTTGTATTGGCACCGTTTTGCGAGTACGAGTACATGAGCACAGTATCGGACCCGATACCGGTACCTAGTATGGATGCAGGAACCTGGCAGCTCAAGAATAGTCTTCCTATAGGAGTTGGGGGGGGGCAGACCATGAATCGGGATCATTATCTATGTAGCGTTGACTCTCTCGCTCCTGATGTCCTCTGACCCTCCAGCCAAGTGTAACCGGGTAAAACAGAAGACAGGATGTCAATAGAGTTGTGCATGCAGATTGACAGATGGACAGAAGGAAGTGGATCTGGGGACAGATGTGTCAGAAGGCGGCATTGGGGGATTTGAATGATCTGTGTCTAGATGTCTCATACTAGATGTCTTGAAGCCCCATAAGGCTGTTTGCTCCTTTAGTTCCAGGGTCTTTTTACAGCCCTCCGCCATCAGACACAGACCCAATGATGTCTCCTTTCTTCTCTACTATTTCCTTTAATTATAATAATCCTTTCTGGACTTCCACCCCCCCTACGCATTACTGTAGCAAACAGTTTGCTGCATTGCTGTACAGTACGTCTGCTAGCCCTCTGCATCTCTCCTCTGCTTTGCTTTTACTTTCCCTCTAATCCCTCTCTTGAATGATTTATTTGAAGGGTGAAACTGGGTAAACACAATAGGGCTGACACACTCCTCTACACCCCCTGACCTCCGCTGCATCTCTTTTTCTCTCTCTGCCTCTCTATTTTTCCTGCTTTGTCTCCACCTTCTCTCCGTTTCTCTCTTTCTCTCTCCATCCTCCCTCGTTCTCTTTTATTTCTGCCCCGCACCTCCAGCTCCAGTGTCAGCACTTCTCCTCACACCGTGTTCGTGTCGCTGTGCTTTATGAATAAATCAGAGCTCGTTTGACTCCCGTGAGCCCCCCCACAGCTCACCGGGCCACCACTGCTCCGTGCCCCTTGGGACCAAAGACACCTTGACAGGCTTTGATTTTTAGAACATGTGTGATACGCTCATGTGGGAGTTAAGCGCATATGAAAGGTGCCACCTCCAAAATAGTGTCACTTGATGTTTACTAGTAAAAAAAAGTAGAGTAAAGCATGTCTTATTTGTCCATATGAGTCTTTCTTGCCATTATGATAATAAACCACCTGAAATATGTTAAAGGTCTCATATCATGCTCATTTTCAGGTTCATACTTGTATTTTGTGTTCCTACTAGAACACGTTTACATGCTGTAATGTTAAAAAATATATATTTTCCTCATACTGTCTGCTTGAATATACCTGTACAGACATGAAAGTGATGTAGAGCTTCCTTTTTTACTCTCAGAAAAAAACCCAATATCCTAAGTATTCCTTTAATTTGATGTTTAAAGGTCCCATATTGTAAAAAGTGAGATTTTCATGTCATTTATATTATAAAGCAGGTTTAAGTGCTTTATAAATACTGTGAAATATCGAAGCGATCAATATACGGAGAAATATGCACAGCCCGTGTTCAGAAATTGTGCGTTTGAAACAAGCCGTTAGGATTTCTGTCCATTTGTGATGTCACAAATATACAATATTTAGACCATTACACGGTTTTAAACGTAAACATTCTAAATGTGTCCCAGTTTATTCCAGTTTGCAGTGTATGTAAATAACATCAACTGACAGGAAGTAAACATGGACCCAAACTGTTGCCAGGCAACGCAATTCTGTTGTAATTCCGTTGCCATTCTGTTGAAATGCATTAAAATGGATCGTTTCAGACAGAGGGTAAATACAGGTGTATTCAGACAGACAATATTAGGAAAATTAAGTTTTTTTTTAACATTACAGCATGTAAACATGTTCTAGTAGAAACACAAAATAAAGTATGAACCTGAAAATGAGTACGATATGGGACCTTTAAACAAATGAAATAGCATATTAAGTGCTGGTAGGCATACTTTTGAACTTTGGAAAGAGCCAGGCTAGCTGTGTGAGCTAATTGCCTGCTGGCTCCAGCTACTTAGTACATGAGACATGAGATTGATATCGATCTTATTATCTCACTCTCAAGAAAAAAAAGCACATTTACTGAAATGTCGAAACCATATGATTAAAATTGTTTTCTCTCTCCTCTTGTTTCCGTAGATGCAGATACTTGACAAGTTCCCAATTGAGGGAGGGCAGAAAGACCCAAAGAAGAGGATCATCCCATTTCTCCCAGGTAATAGCCTGCTCCAGAGCTCCAGTTATCCGAACAGGCTCCCATATTAATAATGTATGGCTGGCACTAGTGGGGCGTCAATATGAGCTGGTTACTGATGCCTGCCTGTGCTGCATGTGTGTCTGTACAGTATACTGTATGTGTATGTATGCGTGTTACTGCTGATGAGGCACTCTCTGTGACTTTCAGATCTCAGCCGTGTTTGCATGCTGGCGTGTCCGTGGGAATTCTTTTTGGTTTTTAGGACAATTTTTGGATAAATTTGAATTTCTAATTGACACATCATTTCTAATTGACTGGATATACTGTATATGTGTGCGTGTCCTAGTATTGATTTGAGTCATGCCACACATGCTCGTCTCTCCCGCTGTAAGTCGTCGGCTGACATTCAGGCTCATGGCGACCTGCAGTGTGGCAGTGATCGATGATGGTGTTTGTGGCGGTTCAGTGTCCGGGGCAGAAGGGCTGACAGTGATTCTGCTAATCACACTCTTGTGTGTGTGTGTGT
This sequence comes from Sebastiscus albofasciatus, assembly GCA_916701655.1. Classification (NCBI taxonomy): domain Eukaryota; kingdom Metazoa; phylum Chordata; class Actinopteri; order Perciformes; family Sebastidae; genus Sebastiscus; species Sebastiscus albofasciatus. The sequence goes on along the minus strand of CAKAOI010050588.1, from coordinate 47,577 downwards.
GTGTGTGTGTGTGTGTGTGTGTGTGTGTGTTTGTGAGTGTGTGTATGTCTGTGTCTGTGTACACCTGTATGTTTGTCATGCAGAGTTCCGTAGATTAATCTGGGAGGAACATGCTCCTGTCTGTCTAGTGCAGTTTATTTTAGTAAACGCTCTGCGGCCAACACATGGTCCCAGCATCTACTGGAAATGCTCTCCATCTCCCCCTCAAGCCCTCCGCCTCCTCCTCTTCTGAATCTTTCTCTTGCTGACACACACACACACACACACACACACACACACACACTCACACTCACACTCACACTCACACACACACACTCACAAACCAATTTGGGAACCATCCAGTCGTCCAGCTACCTCTTGTCTATGAAGCCAGTGGCGCCAGATGCAAACATTATTGACTGTCTGCGTTTGGTTGAGGATAAACTCCTCTGCCCCGGCTGTATGACCCCTGTGGAATTCAATAAACTGCAGGGCAATATTTCAGAAAAAGGTGGGCTGAAAATGTTGCTGTACACACATTAGAAATCACCAAACAAGGGCTGGGTATTGAACCTGAGTACTTGCTTTGGTACCGATCAAAATGTGTCCACAGCACCGCCACAGTGTTGAACACTATCAAGTACCAAAGGATGGAATACCTGTGCTTGTACACTTATTTTTTGATCAGATGGTTCCTGATTTAAATGAAAAAAATAGTATTTATTTAGATATTTTATCCAGTAAAAACGTTTGTACGGCTTCTTGTTTTTACACATTTGTCATCTAAGAAGTTTGGCAACCTTTGTTAAATGAAAAGAAGGGTGTTCTAAAGAACAAAATGTAACGTTAAAGCAAGGTATTAAGGTATCAAGGTGTTAAAAAAGTATTATTTTGGTATCTGTAACAAAACTCAGGTATCAATAAAACTCAAGCAATGAATCATTTTAAATAGAGCTGAAATGATAAGACAGAAAATTGATAATCAGCAACATTGTTAATCAAATAAACATATTTTAAAAGAAAAAGATTGAATGAAGAAACACTTAAAGTACAACATTAATGTATTAGTTGATTATATTTAGTATTATGAATCTGCAAAGTAAAAAAAAAAATAGGGCTGTCAAAGTTAACACGATAATAACGCATTAACACAAATTCGTTTTTATAACACAATTTGTGACTTTTAGGTTGCAGGTTAGCTACTTACGCTTACGTTAAATTTTGTCGAGGAAAAACGAGCGTGGCCATTTTCAAAGGGGTCCCTTGACCTCTGACCTCCAGATCAGTGAATGTAAATGGGTTCTATGGGTACCCACGAGTCTCCCCTTTACAGACATGCCCACTTCATGATAATCACATGCAGTTTGGGGCAAGTCATAGTCAAGTCAGCACACTGACACACTGACAGCTGTTGTTGCCTGTTGGGCTGCAGTTTGACATGTTCTGATCTGAGCATATGTTTTATGCTAAATATAGTACCTGTGAGGGTTTATGGACAATATCTGTCATTGTTTTGTGTTGTTAATTGATTTGAAATAATAAATATATACACACATTTGCATTAAGCAGCATATTTGTCCACTCCCATGTTGATAAGAGTATTAAATACTTGACAAATCTCCCTTTAAGATACATTTTGAACAGATAAAAGATGTGCGGATAATTTGCGGTTAATCACGATTAACTATGGACAATCACGCGATTAATTGCGATTAAATATAGTAATCGATTGACAGCTCTAAACTTAAGGTATCAAATACTTGCAGTGGAGTAAAAAGTCATAAACTTCATTTAAAGGTGAGCAGCGTAGACAACGTGAGGACCAGTAAAGCTAACGGGCTGATAGCATAGTTGCTTGAATAATCAGGTTTCAGTGGATCATTTATGGCGAACTTGTACTCGTCAGAAAGCCCAGATGGTGGTAAAAAAAATAATAATATCGATCATATTGCATACGTACAGCTCCTTAAACTGTGCATCTCAATGAGATGATTATACAAGAGTCAGTCATCAGTTTACACTTGTGAAACAGAATGCAGTGCAAACATTTTGATTGTAGGGGGGGTTTGGGGTCCTTGGTGGTGTGACTTTAATGTTCCCCCCTGAGTGGGATGAGAGGAGGGCCTAACATGCATGACCCATGTGTGTATAAATCCTATTTGTTATTTTGAAAGCCATGTCACAGGCGGAGGTCATGGGATCCATAGGGGGGACAGCTGGGGCCCTGAGTGTGGGACTGAGATTGCTTTGGCCGTGAAGGAACACTAGTGTACATTACTGACATCTCCTGCTCGGCCAGGGTATTACACCAAGCACTGTAAATCACCCCACAACTGGGAGGACTATCTCCTCTTTCTTCCCTTCCATCCATCATCACACGTTTCCTGTGTTCTCCTTCACCTCTTCTCGCATTTTGATTTTTCTTTCTGTCTTTCTTCTTTTTCTCCCCCTCCCAGGCAAAATCCTGTTCCGGAGGAGTCATGTGCGAGACGTGGCCATGAAGCGGCTGCGTTTCATCGACGACTACTGCAGGGTAAAGAGGCCTTACTGTAAACATCCTTCAGTTCCCCAGCTGACCCTGTGAGGGGTCAAAGGTCCTTTTACTTTAAACATGGCACGCATGTGACATTAGACACAAATTGTGGACATGGAAAAGTTTCCTCGCAGTGAAGAGCTGAGCTGTCCTGAGAATCTGAAGAGTCTGCGTAATGTGCCCCGACACTCGAGTCTTCTGAGGCTATACGGAGGACTCGGCTTGGAGGGGAAATGTTGTGATCTTCTCCTACTACTGTTGAAGGGGTTTGTTTATTTCCATGTCTGCCACAGTCAGAGAAGCTGGGGCGACCTAGTTGTGCGTCAAACTTCTCTCAGTCACTGCGCCACATGAGACAGACTTTGAGCGCTTCCATTATTTCAAAGTCACACTCGCTAACGACCTCATCCCCTCATTTGATACACTCAGGAAAGAAAGTTCTCTTCCAAATTAACGTCCTCTCCCCAAAGGAAAAGGAAACCTTGAAAGCGACGGCCTCTCCAGTTTCGAGGGAGACTCGTCTTATCACTTCCTGTTCTCTCTCCTATTTTGTTTTTTTAATTTATGCTGGATTTTAGATCCTTTCCTCCGTCATCCCCTCCCCTACTTCCTTCCTTCCCCTTGGCACAAAGCCACACTAGCAGTAGGGAGAGGGTGCATAAAGTCAAATTTGTGATTGTCTCTATACACACAATTAGGGAGCAGTATCGTTGGCCTGCATTAGGAAGGGTTAGCCACAGCCATCCGCTCAGTAATTGGGACCAAAAGAAATGTAAAAACCAAAAGCAATTACACACATCTGAAATGAACCTGATCCATAGCTCAGCATCAGGCAAAAGGCTTCCTCATTACCCAAATAACCTGAAGCGCTCTAATGTTTACAGATGCTATAGCGAGCCTGTTCTTTTCGCCCGGTGCCGGAGTGTGCTGCTCTGTTTACTTCCTGCATCCTGTTTATGAGGCAAACAACGGAGAGGAAGAGTAATTACCCGGTGTTCTCAAAGGATCTGCTCTCTGGAGATTGCAGGGTGCTGAGACCAGCCAGCTGTGGGTGCTCAGTGAGATACGGCCTCTTCATTCACAACCACAAGGCTCTTTGGAAGCTCAGACTGTGCCGATTTAAATGAAAAGCCTATGTTGTACATATGTCGTCGTGCATCTTCACGGTCCAGCACCCCAGTACTGTATGTGAGCTGTTCCCTCGGTTGGAGCTGGAGCCTGATCATTAAATATAGATGGTTAGTCAGATACATGATCCTCTCTTTGACTGCCGTGTGGCTTTGTCAATGAACATACAGTGGAGGAAGGAAGGATGGTTGATTACTTCTTGGTGGACGTATAACCAAGTGCAGCTGCACACCGAGACACAGTTATTTTCCATAAAAAGCCTGTGTGATTCACCCTCATTATATTGAGGTGTCTCATACATGCATTGTAATATGATTCCTCCGTATTCTCGAAGATTTTCATTTAAATAAATGCCTGTTAAGTCACTATTTATTGCTGAAGGAGATAACATAATGGTGAAGCAGTACTCAACAGTGTAGCGCTACTAAACCTGAGAGGACGCACCCTATTTTTCTCTGATAATGCGTCGCTGAACAACAAATCTGTGCTGAAATCAACAGGAAGAGAGTTAGTAATGTTAGCTGTTAGCAGCCGGTGGGCAGCACAGTCCTGACTGGATAAATAGCAGAGCTACTAACATTAACGGAGGTGCCATTGAGTTATTATTATGAGGCGTTCAAAGTCTGCTCAGGAAAAATTACTATTGGGCGAAGGTAAATGAGATGTTTCTAAAATAGATAATAGAGAGAGAATTATGACCTGTTTAACTTCCTAACAACTTTCCAAGATTGTTTTTAATCAAAGCAAATATTTAAATAATCATAATCATTTGTGTGTTTTTATGCAAATAACCATAACAAAGTACAGTACTGTGTACACTACCCTCCCTCCACGGTGCAATTCGAACACTAATTTACCGTGTATATAATGTTTTTTGTGTCAAATATATTGGACATTGAATGACATCAGATCTAAAATGTTATTTACTTCACTTAGCGTATGGATTTCAAAAGTGGCAGATACAATTTCTGGCAGACAAGTATTTTGACAGGAAGTGAAAAAAGTTAATTTCAGACATTCATTGCTAATATAAAAAAAAAACAGATTAGCACAGCTTTAAGATACTTGAAAATGAAATAAGTAAAGAATGTGACTAATCAACTATAGGCTGCCGTCTCTTTACCTTCTCTCCATTGTCTCTGTGTTTAGGCGCTGGTGCGACTCCCCCCTCAGATCTCTCAGAGCGAGGAGGTGCTACGCTTCTTTGAGACGAAAGCCGAGGACGTCAACCCCCCAGTGGAGTGAGTGTCATATACCGTACACAATGAAACGCCAAATACATGTTCACACACTGCATGTATAGACAACCCGCCATCTGCTCTCCAGTGACACCCATCATTGCTGCTGTGCTACGGTCAGCTGAATGAAGTTTCACTGACTGTGGATGTGTTGATAATCGATCAATGTGTAGCTATCCTGTAGTTGTGACTTGTGGGCGCTGGTTAACAAAAGTTGCACAGTCTCGCTTTATTTATGTTTTGTTTATTGGAGTTTTCAGGGCATGCAAGTTTTTAAGTTTCACTGCCCATAGGTTAACACCTCTATACATGGAGAGATAGTAATAGTGATAATATATATATATATATATATATATATATATATATATATATATATATAAAGTAAAAAAACAACAATTTAAGTTAAAAATAAACTGTAATAATAATAAAATAAAATAAATAAAAATAAAGGGATGAAAAAATAGAAATTAAAATAGATAAATAAAAGTGAAATAAAAAATATATAGCAATAGTGACATTAAAAATCAAAGTAACAATTAATTAAATAATTACAAAAATAAAAGATAGAAAGTAGATAAAGATCAAATTTACAGTGAAAAAAGAAGAATTAAAACAATATCATACTTTTACTAAAAGGAAGCTCAGTCTCACGTTAAACACCAGCTGATAATACTTCAGAATCTGCTAGATTGTGATTATAAATCAACAAACTTGCAATCCATTATTTCTTTCACCCTAGTCAGAAAAAGCACATCATATTAAGTGTTAGGGTTTCTCTGCATGGAGCAGAGGCTTGTGGGTTTTGCTTTCGAAAGGTGAAGTTTATTGTTGGAGCAGCACCATAGGCTCATTCTGGTGATTGGCAGGTGAAAAGACCTCTAGTTGTCAATGAAACACTGGACTAAGTTGGTTGCAAAGTTGTTGTTTTTTAATCATAACCATACAGGAATTTCAATGGCATTTTGATTTAGCAGGTTGTACACAAACTTCTGGATTTCTTTCTGAGCAAAAGCTGTACAAATCAGATAAGAATTTAAATTCTTTACATAAATTAAAGCATAACTGCTAGGGGTGGGAAAAGATAGCTGCTTTTTTTTTTTTTTTTTACGATTTTGCAATCGATCTTTTAATGCCAGAATCAATATATTAGCTTCATTTGAGTCTATGCAGAGGTAGAAGGAAGTTACCGCTTTTTTTGTTGTAGTCTGAGTAACGTGACGTTATATCCGTATCCGTCAACCAAAACAAACCACAGCGAGCCGAAACGAGGAAGTAGAAAATGTTGGAGGGTCAGCGTGGATACGACCTGCACCCTCACATGTTAAATCCAGCGTGGTAAACACTACACATCCAGTAAAGGATGGAAACACTTTGGGTTTCACACATTGACAGGAAGAGCAGAGCTAGACATCACGGCTAAAGCTGCATGCTAACTCTGTCACGGACAGGAAATGTTATCGTATCGCGGTAACGTGCGGTCGAGCCGGCCGTCGCTCTCATCTCCATGGTCAAATGGGCCAACGCTACAACTGTAGAGCACCCATATACTGACATTTATGTTAAATGCATTCAAACGGCCCCGATGGAGCTGACCATGGATGGATAAAGAGAACGGAGCTGATGGGAGAGCTAGAGACCACTTTGGAGAAGTTAGAGGAAGTATACATGTGGGACTACGTCCAGTTTTCAAAATAAGGTGTTAACAAAGAGAACTGTATATACAAAATACATATATGGAAATTAGATTGATTGGATTTTATTCACCAGAAGTATAAAACATTACATGTCCCTTATAGATTAAAAAGAAAATACCAGTAATTTGTGAGAGAAATGTCTTTATTCTTTCAGTTTTGGTTTGCTGGAAAAAAGTTAATAAAAAATGCCTGACAATGACTTCAATTGACTTCAGGACAAAGTAAAAGTCCCAAAAAGTTTTTCCCATGGTCTAGTGTTAAAAAAAAGTTAACAAAAATCACAATATCAAATCACAATACTTAAATCGTATCGAATCGGCACCCAAGTGTGGTGTCAGTATTGAATCTGGAGATAGGTGTATTGTCCCAGCCTTAATAATAATTGCACAGATTTCCTGCCACCACAGTAATGATGGTTTGTTTACCTCTAACCTGGATTAGTCCATACAGACACATATGAATGCACACACGGATGCTTGCATACGGTATGTCAACTTGCTCACACTAATTACAGGTGAAACATGTAAACAGATTTTGAAGGGTGAATCGCTTTGTTGAGTGATAACGTTACTTACGATATCTCCGATGCTAATACACCTACAGTAGCACTGTTATGAGTTTCAGCATCTTTTGCACGTCATTGTTTCACACATCGTCCCCAAAATCCAGCATGATCGTACAGCCGCTAAGCTCATTACCTCTGTCTGTTCCCAAATCAGCTCTTTCTCTCTGAGTTCGTTAAAACCTCCTACAAGGCCAGGCAGAGAGGGGAGAGGGAGAGAGAGAGAGAGAGAGAGAGAGAGAGAGAGAGAGAGAGAGAGAGAGAGAGAGAGAGAGGATTTGATGGATGTGAGAGTGGGAGGAGGAGAATGACTTGTTTCATAGCAGGAGATAGCCCCTTTGGGTAGTTTTTAATTAGAGAACACACTCTCCTCTCCAAACCTCAAATGCCAGTATCGCACTATTCATTCGTAATGTGCTCCTGTATGCACCGAGACAGCTGCACCCGAGGCGCTGCAACCCAGTACTCTTCTTCCACCCAGGCTATGTCTTTTTTTTTGTATTTTAATTACTTTTCTCAGTGTTTCCTCCTCTGCTGTCAATCGGTAGTTTAGAGTTTTGTCCTCACCTTTCTCTCTCGGACGGGAGGAAAGAAGCGAAGCTGGCAGGATTTAGTGACCTCTGCCTGCCAGTGTTCTTCAGCACAGCGTAGCAAGGGTATCTCTTCCTGTCGTCCTCCTTCCTCCCTCTAATTCTTTGTATCTAACCCTGCCACATATATTCAAGTATGTTTAATTGACGCGACAGCTCAAGGTTACAAACGCCAGCGGCGTAATATTTTGAGCAACAGCTTTGGTTTCGTCATCGTCGTCCGTACAGCTTTCCGTCTTGCCTGCGTTCTCATCTCTCTTCTGTCTCTCCTCCTGCCTTCTCATTTGACTTATGCCCTCCATCTCTTCCGATCCTTTTTTTTTCTTTCTCTCCATGAGCATCATTCTCTCCTGTCTTTCTCCCACTCTGTTTCTCTCTCCTGTATGTATTTTAGTGCATAAAGAAATGGTGTTAATCTTCTTGTCAAGAGTTGTGGGAGATGAAGCCGTACACGTGCGTACATGCTGCCCTCACCACACAGTCTGTTGGCCCCCCATCTGTGACACACACAGCGGTGCACGGGCAAACTGTAGATATTTCATTTTCATCCACTGGAATTAAACAGGTGTTTACACAGGAGTTCCGTATCATAGAAGATCACTAGGCAAAGAAATCATGACAAGATGAGCCAAAGCTGAAGCTAAACATGGCTATGACAGGTACTGTATGTATTTGTTTTTGTAAAGTAATGTCTTAAGATGTTATACTCATATTGACTTTTCAGACATTCCGAGTGTTTAATGCTCTGCTCTCCTCTCCACTCTGCAGACATTCTAGCCGCTTGTTAACTTTTTTAATGTGTGACACGCTGCCAAAAGGTGCTAATAACCTCTGTACACGCTGAACACTCAAAGTATGTATTTATCTCCGTTCCTGCTTCCCCTCTTAGCCTGCATAATGGGGCATCATTGTGGTGAGTCGACATTATTTGCGAGCAAGCGCTAATTAGGAAGCGGTTGAATGACATCGAACTCTCATCCACTTTGAACCACAAATCCTGTAAGCTTTGGAAAACTACTAATACGTGTAAGAAGTCCAGCTGTGGTTACGTATTCTCATTAGGGCTGTCAGTCGATTCAAATATGGAATCGTGATTTAATTGTCCATAGTCCATATTTTTTATCTGTTATTTGTCAAGTATTTAATCCTCTTATCAACATGGGAGAGGGCAAATATGCTTTCTTGCTTATATTTATTATTGGAAATCAATTAATGACACAAAACAATGACAGATATTGATCCAGAAACCCTCACAGGTACTGCATTTAGCATAAACAATATGCTCCAATCATAACATGGTAAACTGCAGCCCAACAGGCAACAACAGCTGTCAGTGTGTCAGTGTGCTGACTTGACTATGACTATGTGGGCATGTCTGTAAAGGGGAGACTCGTGGGTACCCATAGAACCCATTTACATTCACATATCTGGAGGTCAGAGGTCAAGGGACCCCTTTGAAAATGACCATGACAGTTTTTCCTCGTCAAAATTTAGCGTAAGTTTGGAGCGTTATTTAACCTCCTTCCCGACAAGCTAGTATGACATGGTTAGCACCGATGGATTCATTATGTTTTCTAGTTTGATGATATGATGCCAGTATCTTCACTCTAGCTTTAAAACTGAGCTACAACCTAAAAATCACAAGTTGCGTTAATGTGTTAAATAAATTAGTGGCGTTAAAACGAATTTGTGTGAATGTGTTATTAACGCGTTAACTTTGACAGCCCTAAACCTCATCTCATTCAACTCCATAACTAATGAACGGACTTTTGGTGACTTGATTGTGTTGCTATTTGAACGGAATATAAAAAACCTCTATAATAAGTAAAAAGTGGTTGCCTCAGCTGGTCGTGCTCGACACAAACAGCTCCTCTCAGAGTCTCAGATGATATCTTGATGCAGGAGAATACTCTGCATGCTCGGCTTTGGATCGTTTGACACTATTTACCACAGTGGCTCAGAGGGTCGAGCTGGTCGCCCGCCAATCGGAAGGTCGGTGGTTCGATCACCAGCTCCTCCGGTCCACACGTCAAAGTGTCCTTGGGCAAGATACTGAACCCCAAGTTGTTCCTGAAGGCTGAACCATCGGTGTGTGAATGAGTATTCAGATTAGATTCTGATGGGCAGGTTGGCACCTTGCATGGCAGCCTCTGCCATCAGTGTGTGTGTGGATGGGTGAATGCTGAGATCTAGTGTAAAGAGCTTTAAGTGATCAGAAGACTAGAAAGGCGCTATATAAATGCATGTCCATTTACCATTTACCATTAGTAGCCTAATCAACAGGCCGAGGCAGTGGGTGAGTGTCTCTGCTTCTGCTCCTACCTCTCTGGTGGGAGTTTCTCAGTTGCTGCCGGAAACCTCTGCCTGAGGAAGTGCTGTCCTCCAGTCAGCTTCGGATCAAATGAAGCCAGGACCTTCTGCTGGCTTCTCTGTTTCCCTGCAGGCCTTCACTCTGTCTCACTAAAAGAGCAAGATACTCGAGGGGGGGGGGTTAGCTGCCCGCTCTCCATTTAAAAAAAGAAAAAGAAAAAGACTGCTCACTTAATGGTTAGTAAGACGTCATGATCCAGAGGACTTCACTTGCTAAATCTGATGGGTTGCTTCCATTCTCTACCCATAATGCATCTGCTAAATGAAAATGAATCACGGGGGAGAGTGTGCTCAGGAATGGGATTGGCCATTGATTTACAGCGGTGTGTGTTGGTAGTGTGTGTCCAAGTAAACGTGTGCCCTCCAGAGTGCTGTTGAGGAGGAAGGATGCTGAAGAGTAATATTAATCCATCATGGTTTGTGTGTGTGTGCGTGTGTGTGTGTGTGTGTGTCTGAGTGTGTGTCCTGTCAGCTCATCTATTAGATCCAAATGATCTGGTATTGACTTCTTACCGTACATCTCCTCTGTTTACTCTCTGTGTTTTTATATACATTTAGACTTCATGCAGAGCTTTGTGCGTTTTAGGAACGTCCTGATCAAGAGTTATTTAACATTGATCATCTGTCAATACTGAGTCCTGATTGGGGTTTGGGTTGGATGACATTTTATTAGAGCTGTTAAAGTTAACCTGATAATAATGTGTTAACGTAATTTTTTTTAACGCCACTAATTTCTTTAAAGGGACTATTTGTAAGAATCAGAAATGCTTGTTAACAGCGACACCTGGGGTCGCTAAGTCAACGAAAGTTAGCCTGACCAGGAACAAGGGAGACACCGGCACCGGGTCGGAGACGATAACGTTACCCACAAGACATGGAAAACCTCTGTTGGTCTGGAGGAGCTGCAGCATTTATTTCTGCACAAACGTCCACTGTACATTCACTAGATATTCTCAGAGCTAAACTAACTCTTCTGCAGTGTGGAGTGTGTGCACATAAACGTAAGAGTGGAGCGAGAACGAGCGCGGTGTGTGAGTGAAGGCAGGCAGAGGAGCAGAGTACAGCAGAGACTCCAGTCCTGGAGACCAAAGCTACGGTCTCCCCCGCGTCCTCCGACCGCGGCCAACATTGTTTTGCACGACTGGCTTCACTAGATACAACTTTGCGGTTTTGGTGCGTCCGTGTAGTTTGTGTTGGAGTCTGAGTCTGAACAGCGTAGCCACATGCGAGCACACATGGGAAACCGACCCGGGTGATTTATACGTATAAAAAGTTACAAACAGTCCCTTTAACGCATTAACGCTACTTGTGATTTTTAGGTTGTAGCGGGCTCAGTTTAAAGCTAGAGAGAAGATCCTGGTATCATATGAAACAAAAAAACCTAAAGAATCCATCGGTACTTGCGCTAAATTTTGGTGAGGAAAAACTGTCATGGCCATTTTCAAAGGGGTCCCTTGACCTCTGACCTCCAGATATGTGAATGAAAATGGGTTCTAATTAATCTGTGATTAATCACGATTATCTATGGAGAATCATGCAATTAATCGCAAATAAATATTTGAATCAGTTGACAGCCCTATATTTTATCAAACCTGAAGCCTTTATTCTTCCTTGTGTAAATCTAGAAAACTAGAAGTCGTACTCAACACAAACAGCTCTTCTCAGAGTCTCAAATGATATCTCGATGAGTCGTGATGCATATTTTTTTTTTATCGTGAAGCACTTTGTAACGTTCTACACTCAAAAGCTACTACATGTATATAAATACACTGCCTCACTTCCTGTCCTCCTCCATTTCCTCCCGCCTTTTTTCTCCTTCCTCTTTTCCTCACTTATTTCCCTTCTCTTCCCATCTCGTCCTCGTCCTCGTCCTCTCTGCCGTCCAGGAGTTATGAAGCTTCGCTCCCTTTCCCCCTCCCCCTCCCAGTATTCCTACGTCTGTCTCTCTCTCTCCTCCCAGTCATCTGTCCGTTCCACTCCGTCTGCTGCGAGGTGGAGACAGGCGACAGACTCACTCAGCCTTAATGGATAAGCTGCTCCATTCCCCTAACTATTAGGATCAATAGCACTCACTGGAGACCGCGCGGCACGGCGCGGCGTGGCGCGAGCAGTGTGCGCAGCGCCAGCGGTGAAGGGGTTAAACACTTTAAGTTGTGTCAGAGTGGTGAGGAGTGGTCAGCCGAGCGTGTGGCCTGTGGGAGGTTATGTGTGTGCATGTATGTGCTCTCGTGCGTGAGCATTTATCGATCCGTCTGAAATGGAGCGGTTGTACGCTTCATGCAATTATATTTGAACATTTTAGAGATTCGGCGGCAGGAGAGCGCCGTTTATTCAGGACTAAATTGCTTGTTGCACGCGGCGGCTTTGCTGTCGTCAGGTTATTTCAGTGCACCTCCCGTCTGTGTTCCACAGTCTCTGCTCTCACCATCATCTAACATGGATGCACTCATTCACCCGCCCAACCACCCACCCGCCCGCCGGCCCGACGCGCTGTCTGACTCACTTGTGTTCTCTTCCTCACACACTTACTCACAGGGTGTTGTCAAGGTGGGGTTGGGCTGCTACAGTAATAGCTTTGGGAGGGCCAGACTGTACATGGGTGTGATGAATAGAGTGGGGCCAGGGCAGCTGTAGCTACCAGGGTGATGAAATGTGTCTACTTCATCACCTCCTGGAAAAGGAGGAAGGGGGATGAGTATCCCATGTTGTCTCTGATAAGCTGCAGAAGACGCTTCACACGAGGCAGCGGATGCAATATGTTGACATTTAGGGTTAAAGTTTTTATGACCGGATCAAACCGTGAGTTCTTATTTCTTATACCGTCTCCATAAAATCTCATTAAATGAGTCGTGCTTTGGCGACAGCCAGCCACCCTCTCCTGCTCCTACTACGTCTGATTGAATTTTTCTGACTATGATCTGATTAGAAAAAAAGGAGCCATGTGCCTCGCGGTGCAGCCAGGGAATCAATCCCATCAATCAAAGCTCAGAAAAGCACACGGACCGTGAGCACATCCCACCATCAGCCACAGTTTCCTCTCCCCTCCGCCTGACCTGCGTTTGAGGGAGACCGACCCCTGCCTGCGGAGCAAAGCATTGCAGCTCAGTGGGAAGTGAGACTCCAGTCTGATGTCACTCTCGTGCAATCAGCTGCTCCCGTTTGAAGCTGAGCGCCCTTGATGTTTAATGTATTTTGAATGGACCTTCAGCTGGATCTCTGGTCTCTTTGTTTGCTTTTTGACGGATTGAAATGTCCTGCAGAAGAACAAATGGATATTTCCTTCCCGCGAAGGAAAAAAAGCCTGATGTCAAAGGACTAGCGTTGTAACGGTATACTGGTATCAAGGTGAAACTTGAAGGTTATCATCGGGTATATTTGCTGAGCTAAGATATTGGGAAATACTGACACAAGTGAGTGTGTGAGCTAAAGATACAGACAGGACTAGCCTTTATTCATTGTTGGGATAGGATCACCTATCTCCCGATTCGATGCTATCATGATACTTGGGTGCCAATTCGACATGATTTGTGATTTTTTTGTATTGCGATTCGATACTATGATTTATTGCGATTTTTTGTTAACTCTTAACATGGGAACCGTGGGACCATGGGACAAAGTTGGATCCTACACTTCTAGGGACTTTTACGTTGGAAAATCTCTAAATTAATCCAGTAAAAATGTTTGATTTTCAGCATGTATGTAGTCAGAGATGTCCTGAAGTCAAATATATCAGTCATTGTCTGGTATTATTTATTAAATATTTTCCAGCAACCCAAAAATCAAAGAATAAAGACATTTCCCTCACAAATTAGTGGTATTTTCTTTTTAATTTATAAGGGACATGTAATGTTTTATACTTCTGGTGAATATAATCCAACCAATTTTATTTCCATAGATGTATTTTGTATATACAGTTCTCTTTGTTAACACTTTATTTTGAAAACTGGACGTAGTCACACATGTCTACTTCCTCTAACTTCTCCAAGGTGGTCTCTAGCTCTCCCGTCAGCTCCTTTCTCTTTATCCATCCATGATCAGCTCCATCGGGGCCGTTTGAATGCATTTAACATAAATGTCTAGTATATGGGTGCTCTACAGTTGTAGCATCAAGGGGCGACGGATGGCTCGACCGCACGTTATCGCGATATGATAACGTTTCCTGTCTGTGACAGTGTTAGCATGCAGCTTTAGCCGTGATGTCTAGCTCTGCTCTTCCTGTCAATGTGTGGAACCCAAAGTGTTTCCATCCTTTACTGGATGTGTAGTGTTTAACACGCTGGATTTAACATGTGAGGGTGCAGGTCGTATCCACGTAGACCCTCCGCCACCGCTTTCCACCAACCGACGGCCCCAAACTGTCCGAACGTCGGCTTAGTGTGTCGTGGCCTTAAACAAAATGTTCAGCCATGTTTATTTCAGAGTTTTTTTCTAATCATTGCATCTTTCTTTGGAAATACTGTGTAGTTTTATCTCTTCGTGTCTCTTGAAATTATTCAAATAAAACGGTCTATCGAAGGGAAATCACTCTTTTGTATTTCTGTTCCTCCACTACAGCTCGCTAAAGAGTCTAGGGCAGGGCAGTATCACCTCAAATCATCATTAACCGTTACATTTACCTCGGCTTAGTGCCTGTCTCTTTAAGACCCCCCTCCCAAAAAAAGCCCAGTCTGCTCTGATTGGCTTGCGAGAAAAATACGGTGCACCTTTGCAAAGGTAGTTCTCAAGCCGTGGACGGTATATTCTAATGATCTTGCATGTGACATAGGAAGGGGAGCCAAATCTGAATGACTTGTTGAATCACATGTTTTCTGATCTAGGCAGCCCATTTCACAGTTTGTGGGTTGGTAGGTACTCCGGATACCCACATGTATGTGCACAAGCACTGAGTTTTTCATGATATGTCCCCTTTAAAGGATCACAAGCTGAAAAGGTTGGGAACCACTATTCTACGTCCTGCACTGACTTTGCATCAAACTAATGACAGAAATGTCAGAAATCTTTCCATCAAGCTCCATGATCTTTTATGCTACTGTCCGGTAACTCTCCACATGGTGGCGTGCTTCACAAACAGCTGCATATGGAGTTCTCTGCGCCCTCAGCTGCTGTATCCAGTTCAGCTCCTGGCCTAATCTGTTGTCCGCTAACAAACCTCCCCAGGGCTTCCCTTCCTCTATAAATGTATGCAGTGTCTGACCAGCTTCTCAAGCTTTTTCTGTCTTTCTTTCTGTATTTAAGTCCATTTTGGCCCCCTCCTCTTCCTGTGTGAGATCTATTTCCATTGGATGGAATTTCTCTCCAAAGCTAGACTCTCCTTTCTCCTTTTTGTGAGACATGATTCCCCCCCCCCTCCTTACTTCGCATTTTTTCCCCCAGCATCTTGCATTTTTATCGAGTCAATTTGCATGGGGACGTGGGCTGTGATTTGTTTTATCTGTCTGGGGCTGTGGTATAGCAATCATATAACTATCAGCCTAAATGGCATTATCTGTCCTCTGCAGACCATAACGGTGACAAATTTCTCTATTAATATGCGCATACCGCATTTCAGCCATGATGAAAATATTGGCCACTGCCCCCCCACATAGGCGACCGTATAGTGTGAGACACAGGGTGATGTTATCATCATTCATCGTGCCCCCCTCGCAACCCTCCCCGTGAATAACAATAGGGATCGACCTTGGCTTGTGGCTCGAGGAGGGAGATGCTGCAAGATTATCAGATTATTACTGGGATAAGTCATGGACTCGTGTGATTGGTCAGATTTTGGGGCCTAAGCGGTGGGGTAGTCCCTGGTGACGGGGTGAAGACAGATTTGGTGTTTTTGGGGCTAATTAGGAATAAGTGGGCGATAATATGTTTGTGTTACTGAATGAGGGGGGAGTAATGGGGCGTAAGTGTGTCCAGCTCCGTCACTGATGTTGACAGGAAGCTTATATTTAAAAGGGCTATGTAACTTCTTTTGATTGAAGAAATAACTTTCTTCCCCTTACAAATGAAAGGTTGAATTCATACGCACTAAATGCACCCTTGCTCGGTTAGATACGCTCAGGAGTTTGGCTGCTACAGCCTCTGGTATGACCGTGGCTGTATAAAGAGAGCTGGGTACAGTGTTGGAGGCGGGATCCCGTTCTTTCTTATGAAAGTTGCTCAGTGGTGCATGAAGCAAAAAAAGTTTGACTTCTGGGATATAAAATGACCCGGATCTTCGGCGATCTTCCACATCCACTGGGCTCATAAAGCAAGCGCAGTAACTCCGCCTCCCAGCCCTCGCTCCAGCCTCGGTCTGCGTCTCATTCAAATGAACGAAGGAAGGGAAATAACTCTGGATTCAGCTATTAGTGCGTTTTACAACTTTTAGGACCTAATGATTTAAATAAGGGCTATTAGAGTGTTCATACTGAGGAGTTGATTCACCTCAAAAATATATGGACGTCTCTTTCCCAATGTAAGTCTATGGGGAAAAGTCTTTTTGGGCCCAATGGCCTCACGTGACGGAAGTTATAGTACCGCCGTTTGGCCACTATGTAATTTTGTTTAGGCTTAAGTGGAAAATTCAATGAAAACAGAGATTACATACAACCTTATTTGCAACTTTACATTCAGCAGGTCAGTCGTCTGGGGAATGGGCGGAGGACGGGGAAGAAAGCGGCAGTACAAGAATCAAAGACAGTCAGCTTAACTGTCAAAAGGGTTTTTATTTACCCGAACCCAAAGTCTCACAAACAAAACAGAAAACTCTCCTCCTTTAGTAGCCCCTATCGCTATAACTAGAAAACCAAAAAACTACCTTAACCGAGCCACTAGCCGACTTACCGGTTCAAAATGCAACAAAGGTGGTGGGGGGGGGGGGACACAAAATGAACTCTCTGATTGTCCTTTACTCTCCCCTGATGAAGAGATCAGCTTCAGCTGTATGGCTTCCCACACCTGCTCCCAATACTGTGGTATGGGAGTGGTTGGAGCCACCTGGCAGGAATGTAGATGCTTCCGATTACCCTGCCTCTCAGCCCCTCACAGTAAGCTCCGTGGAACTATTAAAAAGTACTTGCCAAAGTACTAATTTATTTAACACCCTGTATACACGTATACAGACATTTTGCTTAGTGTAATGAGCATCCAATCCAATCCAAATTGATTTGTTTGTTATTTGTTTTATTAACATTAAAAACACTCAAAACCAACAGGACATTAAAATAAAAACGCTAACACCAATAGGAAAGGATTAAAAAAGGCAACTCTCATGCCGGGCCAAAAGCCAAGGAATAAAAGTGTGTTGTGAGGTTTGATTTAAAAACAGGCAGTGCGGGGGACAGCCCAACATGTGGAGGCAGAGCGTTCCAGAGCGTTCCAGAGCGTTCCAGAGCTTTGGAGCTGCAACTGAAAAGACTCGGTCACCCCTGAGCTTTGACGTTGACCTCAGGACAGTCAGAAGCCACTGCTCAGTGGATCTGAGAGTCCTTGATAAGAGATGTGGTTTTAAAAGGTCTGAGAGACACGTTGGAGCTTGCCCATTCAACTATTTATATGTTAATAATAAAATCTTGAAATCAATCCTAAAATGCACAGGGAGCCAGTGAGGAGAAGCCAGAATAGAGGAGATCACGTTTACGAGTACCGGTTAAAAGACAAGCTGCCGCGTTCTGAACAAGCTGCAGGCGAGACAAAGAGGCTAAGCTAACACCAACGTAAAGAGCATTACAATCAAGACGTGCACCAGAATATACATATATGATATGATACAATACAATACGATACGATATGATACATTTTAAAAACAAGTAACAATCCACATGTAAACAGAAAAACACATACAGCATATGTTGCACAAAATCTGCATAAAACAGCATAAATAAGAGATAAAGATAAAAATACCATGATGCTATTGCACAACCCTACAGCCTCAACTACTACTACTACTAACGCATCCTCCTCACCCCCAGGGTCCACCAGACGTACATTTGGTTTTGTGGGAGGTCTGTGCAGATACATAATGTCCGACTGTAGGCATGGATAGTACGCAGCGACTGCACGTGTATGAACAGGTCTGCCTATTCGGACACCCAATGTAGTATAAAACTGTCCACTGTGCACTTTGGTGTGGAGTACATCAGGGCCTTGACGCTTCCCACATGGAAACTTGTGTGCATTTATTTTCTTAATAATTCCTCGGCTGCTGATTTTGTTTTTGTATATTTTCAACCTGTATGTGTCTCTGTGTGTACAATAAGTGTGTCTGCACTGTGTGTACGGGAGAGCGTTGAGGTTAATTGATTCCTTGAAGCCCATCTGGGGTGCTAATGCCCACAGTGAGCTTTAGCCTTGTCATGGCCAGGAGGGCTAAAAGGCAGGGGATGTCTGAGGGTAATTTGTGGCTCTTGAGGGACTTAGAGTAGGTGGGAGGGTTGGGGCTGAGGTCTGGATTTGGCGACGCTGAGGGATGAACCGGGGTGTGGAGTTCAGGGACGAGGCGAGTGAGGGAGAGAGAGAGAGAGAGAGAGAGAGAGAGAGAGAGAGAGGCTAAGGCGATAATCTCGAGAAGTGTTTATTTACTGGTCTTGCAGGCTAGCCTAGCAGGGGGCCATTGAGAGTCATTAACATGCAGCCATTATGTTAATACTTGTAAACACATTGATTAGCCCTTTATCTGCCAAGCCACTCACATACGCTTAATGAGGAAATCCATTGCCTTCATGGACCAGTTTTACAATTCTTCTTCTTTTACAGTTTTAAAGTGGCAGGAGGCAGTATATTTTTGGCATCATTGGTCAAAAATTCCATAATAACCTTTCAGCAAATTGTAATTCAAGTTTTCTGAGAGAAAACTAGACTTCTGCTCCTCCTCATGGCTCTGTTCTCAGGCTTTAGAAAATCTAGCCCGTGACGGGAGACTTTGACCAATCACAGGTCATTTCAACAAGTCTAATCATAATAATACTACTAGACTTGCAAGTATAAAGCATGGGATTATTTTCACCTCTCCAAGCAGATTTAAGCAATTTTAGCATGCAACACTCGTGGAGGCAGTATTACGACTGTACCGAATGTCATTTCTTTTATTCTTTTTTTTTTTTACATTTGAAGCTTCTGTTAAGGTTTCAAATGAAGCTTTGAATGTCTGTTGTCATATTTTATGATGTCCTGATGAAGGTCCTTGTTGACCGAAACGTTGACGAATAAAGCAGAGAAAAGTGCGTGCAGGAGCCAGTCATTGTTTTGAAAATGTCATATTTTATGATGCCATAACCTTAAAAAAGAGGAAAAAATAGATTTTGTTATTGTGGTTATACAAATGTAATTTATGATGATGTTAGATTGCTGCTAGACCGCCCCATTGATACAGGTCCTTTGTGTGCGGCAAGTCAGACAGCAAACAGTGAAAATATTGTTTTTGAAAGGCTAAATGCCAACAAATATTGATTGAAGCTGAATCTTTCATTCCATAAAAACATGTTGTGAATTTTGGAAATGATTGCATCTATTTTTTTTCAATACATTTTGACTTTTGGACTTTACAACGCTCTGGAGTTATTGGAAAGTTTTGGATCACACAAGATGGAAACAATCCTAAGAAGCAACCACTAAATCTAATTCTACAAATAGTATAATACTAATAATATGAATGTAGCCCGAACTTGAACATGACCAGTTTGAATAGACATGCAAAAAAAAGCTGCGTAGCATTCGGATGTCGATTAAGAATTCAAATGTTTGAAACGTTATGAATGAAGCTCCGAAGCTTCAAACTATTCGGTACGGCCCTATACAGTATGTGTAAAAACAAATCGGCATGTTCAAGCACTTATTTCTCTGAGGATAGAAACTTAACTATGGCAGCTAGTGATTTTCTTTAAGAGGCTTAACACGGCTAACAACCTCATTTCATTCACCCTTAAAAGCCAACATAATCCTAGTTCAGAGGCACCCCTTTGTGCTGTAGATAACAGTCGAGGAAGAGGTGAGGTTACACAGTGTGAAAAACAAAAGGCAGAAGAACCGCCTGAAAAACTCAGATTCCTAAGTTTGCTGTATACACGCTCATTCATGAGCAAACAGTTGGAAATCCCTTGACTAACAAGCCTGCAGTCAGCTGACCGCTGAGCTGACCTGCCTGACCCTTACACCACATGGCCGGGCCCCACCATACTCACTCACATCTGTTTTGGCTCCACAATCAATGTGGAGAGCTCGAAGCTCTGGAACTGATAAGATGTGCATGAAAGCGTTCCCGCTCCACGGAACTGTAGTCGGTGAATACACTGTGACGAAATGTCAGTATGTGATGAGAAGTGTGACGAAATGTGCGTGAGCGTGTGTTCGAATGTTTGCAACGGGCCCATCTGTTGATTTTTTTTGTTCAGGATATATACACATAGCTTCCTTTACTATGTCTGACACATTTATACACACACACTAACATAGACGCCATTTAGTCACTTAGTGCATACTTTAGACCGAGTGTCACTTAAACTCTGCTGCTGTCAAAATAACAGACGTTTTTAATTGCACGTCTGTGCGTGGATTGTCAACATCTGTGCATGTTATAGTCTGCCACCACAAAGAGGTTTTTTTTAGGGCTGTCAATCAATTCAAATATTTAATTGCGATTAATCGCAGGAACGTCCATAGTTAATCGCGATTAATTGCAAATTAATCACATTTTTCATCTGTTCAAAATGTACCTTAAAGGGAGATTTGTCAAGTATTTAATACTCTTATCAACATGGGGTGGACAAATATGCTGCTTTATGCAAATGTATGTATATATTTATTACTGGAAATCAATTAACAACACAAAACAATGACAGATATTGTCCAGAAACCCTCACAGGTACTGCATTTAGCATAAAACAATATGCTCAGATCATAACATGGCAAACTGCAGCCCAACAGACAACAACAGCTGTCAGTGTGTCAGTGTGCTGACTTGACTATGACTTGCCCCAAACTGCACGTGATTATCATAAAGTGATGTTTGTAAAGGGGAGACTCGTGGGTACCCATAGAACCATCTTGAGGTCAGAGGTCAAGGGACCCCTTTGAAAATGGCCATGACAGTTTTTCCACGCCAAAATTTAGCTCCAAAAGTTTGGAGCATTATTTCCCAACAAGCTAGTATGACATGGTTGGTACCAATGGATTCCACATGTTTCTTGGTTTCATATAATACCAGCATCTTCACTCTAGCCATAAAACTGAGCCCGCTACAACTTAAAAATCACAAGTTGCGTTAATGCGTTAAAGAAATTAGTGCTGTTAATACGAATTTGCGTTAACCCGTTATTATCGTGTTAACTTTTTCCTTTATCTGATTTCCGAACACAGGAAAACAGGTGTGTGAATGTTAGTCGCATCACTGCAGATTCTGAGGCTCATAGTAGTTAAACAGATATTGATTTGCATCGTAATGATGTGAGCTTGAACATTTCTCATTTCACCGGCAGCAAGCCTGTGAAATCCTCTACGTTCTTCATACTGGAAGTATACCTTAAAATCTTGAAAGTCTCCTACTTTTTCTACTGGCTGCAAAGGAAAAAATGGCCTTGAGATTTCACCTAGCCACATAAAACACCCTTTTCTCCACCACTGCAGTATGTATTCTTCACGTCGCCTTTCACCCCTTGCTTCCTCTCCTCTCCATACCTTGAGGTAGACGTAGGAAAGAGCTGGCAGCCGGAGCCGGTTGCTCAGCCCTCGAGGGAAGAGTTTGATTTCAGCCTCGGGGACGCGGGTCACTGGATAGAGTCTGGACTCCCTCCTCATCCTCCCACCCTCTATACGTTTTGCCCTCCCCTGCCCCTCCTTTGTGCCCTAATGCTTTGCAGATGCCTCCAAAACCATACCTCTAAAAATAAAGCCCAAAATAGCCAGCTTCACTCCCACTGGCATGTCCTAATGTAACGTTAAATGCTAGTCACTTAGCTGACAAGCTAAACTTCTTTATTTTGACTTTATTATAGAATTAAAGGTCCCATATCATGCTCATTTTCAGGTTCATATTTGTATTTTGTGTTTCTACTAGAACATGTTTACATGCTGTAATGTTAAAAAAAACCTTAATTTTTCTCATACTGTCTGCTTGAATATACCTGTATTTACCCTCTGACTGAAATGCTCCGTTTTAGTGCATTTAAACGGAATTGCAGCAGAATTGCGTTGCCTTGCAACAGTTTGGGTCCATGTTTACTTCCCGTCAGCTGATGTTATTTACATACACTGCAACCAGGAATAAACTGTGACACATTTAGAATGTTTACGTTTAAAACCGTGTAATGGTCTAAATATTGTATATTTGTGACATCACAAATGGACAAAAATCCTAACGGCTTGTTTCAAAAGCACAATTTCTGAATACGGGCTGTGTGTATTTCTCTGTATATTAAGCGCTTCGATACTTTCACAGTATTTACAAAGCACTTAAACCTGCTTTATAATATAAAATACATGAAAATCTCACTTTTTCCAATATGGGACCTTTAATGTGTCTTCTTGATCAGGTTAATCTTGGTGCTAATTAGCTGCGGCTCTAGTTGCTAGCATGGCTAATGTGGCTGCGTGTTGACTAATGTTTGCCCCCTAAGCTGTTTCAGTGGGCTAAATGCTTGGATGTCATGCAGGCATGTTGTTCTAAAGCCCTTTGTGAATGCTTAATGCTAACAACCAGCCACACGTGATACAAGCAAACCTTTACTTTGACCTGCTTTCTACAACAACAGCAAACGCCCACACTTATTGATCCAATCAGTCAATCTCTGTGTGTCAGGATTAACAAAGGGCTTCAACAGCTGTGTCTTCTTTGACTACGTTTGATCATTTTTATCAAGAACAATTAACCCCAGAGATTCAAATAAAGCCCAACTTCAGTTTTAGGCCTTCAGTTGGACTGAGTGATTTGTGTAGACGTCTACAGTTGGACCAGAAACCGCTCACGCCGCCTGCCTTTCTCTTGATTGGGACTTGTTTATAGAGCTCCGAGGTTGTATTTGCCTTTCACACCATGCGCAGCGTGAATAGCTTAACAGGCTCCCTGGGAGTTTGCTATGGCAAAGTACTTTTCATGCTGCTGCTGTTCTCCACCAAACAAAACTCATTCATTGGCCCCTGTCCTCACCTCCTTGATAAGTTACAACCGGCCATTTCCAGGTCCCACACTTACACCTATTGTATCGCCACTCTGCGTGGATCATTTAGAGTTAGCTTGTTCAATTAACCCAGCAGGCATCCAGCGTGCATATAAAAACTACCTCTGCAGTGTGGCTGACGGAGGGGGCAATCCTTTTACACATTGGGTCACTTGTACTGGTCATGTATATACTGTCGGCTATACTGTGAGAAAGCTTGTCGCTTTATTCACACCAGATGTTTACCATTTCTGCACCCCTGAAAAAATCAAATCAATAGCAAATAGAGTGAAAAATGAATAAATTATTCAATCACTATCTAATTCATTAGTGCAAATAGTGCTAGCTGCTGAGTCTGCTCGGTGCTGTAAAGTCTGTTACTGTTGGCCTCTTGACTACGGTGACCAGACGTCCCGGTTTTTCCGGGACAGGCTTTTCGCTCCGCTTATAACTCCCTCAGGACCGTCCGTTCCTCTCGGTCTTTCACCCATACGGTGTCTCCATCCTGGACAAAATGTCCTCTGAGCTCCACAATGTTCATTATAATAGCCTGAGGCCATGGTGAGCAACGTGATGTGATTGTTCGGGTACAACTCTAAAGTTGAAAAATAATGTACATAGTACCAGACAAAAATAAGTGAGGAAAAACTCTCTACAGGACTCCCAGACTGTCAGTGCGTCATGACGGGGATAGTGCTGTGATTAAAGGGGGTGAAAGTAGTGAATGTGATAAATCATGATTGTCACAGCCTCTAATGCCTCCCCCCCATAATAATGCCTTCTTTCTGATCCCACTCCGTGCTCAAATGCGCTACAGGTGCGCCAAGTTAGCCATCTTGATCAAAATGCTTATGGTGCATGCATATTAGCGCGTGCAAATGAACGCGTGAGTGCATGAGTGTTCGCGTTCACGAATGTGTGGCACACTCAAGTGTCCCGGTTTGGGGGTTTGAAAATATGGTCACCCTACTCTTGACCCAACCCTGTCTCCTACAAAATGACCTTCCCATTTAACTAAACTGCATTCTCAATTACGTTTCGAGGGAAACGTATTTCCTCCCGGGTTCCGTCGCACTTTTAAATGTGTGGTTAACAAAGAACGCAACAAAATTACTTAAGTAGCAGTTTATAGAGTGAGAAATATAGAGTGATATTGTGGTTTTAGCTGATGTGTGTCGCCTCACTGTTTTGACCGATGCTCGTTCATGTCTATGTAGAGCGAGCGCAAGCGGGAGCAACAGGACGCTGACTTTCATTGACTTAAAGGCCACAGGTGTCGCTGTTAACAAGCAATTTCTGATTCTTACATTGAGTCCCTTTAACATTCCCATTCCCTTGTACCCAAACAGAGAATATCAACATCTTTAATGCCACTGCGGCAAGCCTAGATCGCAAAGGGCAACATCCTGGCAAGTAACCCTGCCAACTCTGAGGCTCGGTCTGTCCACAGCATACTTTCCACTGAGACACATCCAAGACACTCCGCAGCACAACTCACTGAAAGTCATTGGCCATTGACTTGAGTATTGTCCATCCCCCCATGTGTTAGGAGAGGTCGTGTGTCCAGCGTGGCTTGAGATGGACGGGGATGAGACGAGGGGTCAAGTCCCGCTCTCTCTGAGTCCCACTTTGGTGACAATGAAGCATATTCTGGTTGCTAGCACACAGCGATCGTGGCGGAGATGTCGGTATAAAGGCTTCATTCATCTGCTCTGGCCGGTCACAAAGAGACAGACACATCA
Source organism: Sebastiscus albofasciatus (assembly GCA_916701655.1). Classification (NCBI taxonomy): domain Eukaryota; kingdom Metazoa; phylum Chordata; class Actinopteri; order Perciformes; family Sebastidae; genus Sebastiscus; species Sebastiscus albofasciatus. Next base: position 22,623 of record CAKAOI010050588.1, on the reverse strand, counting down.
GATCACAGGGGAATGGATGAAGGGAGAGAGGGAAATAGGAAAAAGCGAGCCAGAACGAGCATAGCGACACTCAAGAATGCGGAGCTGCTGTATCTGAAATGAGACACGGCTTTTGCTCATGCGTGTGTGCTGCTGTCTTGTGTGTCTTCTTGTAGAGCGTTGTGCGTATTCATGTGCACGGACAAGAGTACTTGTCGGCATCTCTTTATTAGCTTGAATGCAGTCGCAGCGAGAGCCAAGAGGAGGTTTTCATTAACCTCATGCAGTGAGAGGGCACAGCCTTGACTGCGGGGCAGCGGCCGCCCTCCTGCCACTGCAGTATAATCTTCCGGGCCTATTTGCTCTGCATCGTACCTGACAAGATAAAAGCTTCCTCATTAACGAAGCGGGCTGTTTCACAAGGGCCAGGAGGTCAACCGTCCCAATCAACGATGCTCTCACAGCTGCGTAGCTGATACTGAATCGTAGCACGATCAATAACACACACACCGCCTGGTGGTGGGCACATTTTCACTGACTCAGCATCCACACCAGTAAATGCGCACATACACGTACTTACCTCACGCACATCCATCCCTCTGTTATCCTGAGAGATGTACCGACAGCCATCAGCTGCAATCTGGTGCTCCTCTTCAAACAAGAGTCGTGTTGCTATTAGTCATCCACGAACCACTTCACCTTCTATATCCCTCGTCGCTGTCTGGGGGCTGATATTACCGCCTATATGGTGGTTATTTTTAAACGACAGAGGGTATGGGAGAAAAGGTTCTAGTGGGATTTAGCTCTTCAGAAGCAGAAATACTTTATTGATCCCCATGGGGGGAAATTGGGACTTTACAGTTACAGAAAAATAGAAATAGTATATGAAATGTTAATTATCTACATAACGCTACAATATATAACACAATCGGGCTCAGTTTTAAAGCTAGAGTGAAGATACTAGTATCATATGAAACTAGAAAAAACAAAAGAATCCATTGCTACCTATCATACTAGCTTGTTGTGAAGGAGGTTGGATAACGCTCCAAACTTGCGCAAAATTTTGGCAAGGATAAAACTGGCATGGCCATTTTCAAAGGGGTCCCTTGACCTCTGACCTCCAGATATGTGAATGTAAATGGGTTCTATGGGTACCCACGAGTCTCCCCTTTACAGACATGCCATTAATAAATACAGTATATACATACATTTGCATAAAGAAGCACATTTGCCCACTCCCATGTTGATAAGAATATTAAATACTTGACAAATCTCCCTTTAAGGTACATTTAGAGCAGATAAAAAATGGGGGATTAATTTGTGATTAATCACGATTAAATATTTTAATTGTTTTTTTTATTTTAAATAAAAATGCTTAGAAGTGGGATATATTAAGTGAGTTCAAATTAAATGCAAGAATCGTATAAATAAGAATTAAATAAGGATATTTCAGTATTAGGGGTGTAAGAAAATATCGAAAAGATCGGATATCGCGATATTATGTTTTGTGATACTGTATTGAATCTCAAAAACACTATTGATCTTTAATTTATAGTTTACAGCTTAGTCATTACTTTATTTCATTTGCAAAGAGATGTGCTCTCAGTGTGTTTGCTCTCTTAAAGTAGTGCTGTGATGTCGGATGTTACAGGACTGTGATAAATGTAGATCCCAGTTTTCCTAAAATTTGATAAAATATCGCATTATTTTGTCTTACGTACAGTATCGCAATATATCGCAATATATTGAATCGTAACCTCTGTATCGTGATACGTATCGTATCGCCAGATTCTTGCCAATACACAGCCCTATTAAATATACAGTATGAAAGCAGTATTGATGCCAGATTATTGAATTATTGCACAAATTATTATACAGTTAATACAGTTTTGTAATAAGAATAAGCACTACAGCATCATACTTTAGTTTTATTGTTGAGCCTGTGTCTGAAGTGAACTGCGGCAGGATGACAGGGCTACATTTGAGGTTAGATGATGAGGTTTTGATTGGGATATTGGTTCTGAGGAGCACAAGAGAAAGACGACAGGAGGAGGGAAATAGAGGGAGAATGGGCAGTGACGACGGACAGATAGTCAGGTCTGCGTTTCTATAAATAGCACGGTCTGTCTTCACCTGATCTCTCCTTCACTCGTCTTTTTTAACTCAATTGTCATGCTGCCAGAGTCCGAAAGTCGCTATTGACAAGGGCGGAGGCAGACGCGCTCAGCACAGCAAACCTCACACACAGCTCTGCGTCACCACCCCCCACATCTATAGCTTAGCCTTGTGGCGTAATCCCATTAGAATCCATTAAGACATCTTAAACTGATCCCACCTCCCCTGATTCTTCCCAATGCGGGGAGAGGTAGGCTTCTTCTGACAGGAGGAAAGAGGGGAGGGAGGAAGGGAGGAAGAGAAGGAGTATAGGAAGAGGATGGTGGTGCCGCTTTGGAGTCACATGACTAATTTGTGTCTGTTGCGGGGAGGACGGGCAGCTGGCCAAAGTCATTCCTCCCTCTCTCTCTCTCCATCCTTCACTCTCCGCCTCTCTCTCTCCCTCAAACACATGCATTGGGTAGTGTGCTAAAGCCGATTGCATGCATGTGTTTCTGCGTGAGTCAAGTCGTTTAGGAGCGTCACAGTCCACATGCGGTGACCACATGCTTTGTTGTTGACCCGAACAGGCATCTGCTGTCACTAACCATGTCCCTCTTGTGTTGCTTCTCCCTCAGGGACTATGGCTCCAAGCGCAAGTCGGGTAAGTCACCTGTTTTCCTTCACTAGCTAACTTTCTCTTTCAACTTGTTGCTCTTAATAAAACTGTTCCTTGAGATCCGAGTGATGCCGCATGACGTACGACTCTTCAGCTCTCCCTGCGACTTGTCTGTCAGCCATGTGATGTCAGTGTGCTGTTTGTTTACTTGTCCCGCTGCAGAAAGCCGACTTGCTGTCGACTGTGTGCTTTGGGGTGGGTTCAAAAAGCTGTCAAGCCTCCTCTCCGTCTGGCTGTAGATTTGCCTCGCAGTCCAGGGTGGGGCTTTAACAATTGCCTGATAGTTCTTTGCGATATCATTAACGTATGTTTTGTCAAGAGAAAGCATTGTTCTCTGATGTGGCAGCTGGGACATTTGAAAGATTGTTTGCCTCTGAGTCTTCAGCTGAAGTCCTCAGCGAAGTTTTTTGTGTGACACATGTTTAGTATTCTCAATAATTCAATAAGAAAGATGGATTTTAACAGGGATACCTTTGAAGGTATATGCTTGTAAGGGGCTTTGCAGATAGATTTTCCGTTTAGCGAGTAAATCTCAGGAGGCTATCCACCACACTGTCACACGCACAGTCTCTACCATGTTTTGGTGTCATTTACGGGTGTACGGCTTCTGTCCTCTGCTCTCTGTGTGTTGAAGTTTGACACACACGCACCGTGTGCTTAACGTTAGCAAGTGTGCGATCAAGAGAGAGAGAGAAGGAAGTTAGCAGTGATGTTATAGCTGTGAACGTAGCAGTGCCGTGTGCGTACAGTTGAGGATGCTTGTCGGTGAATAAATGCTACAACTCCTCAAGACCCAAGCCAAGTTCCCGTGTCTTGCTACCTACTGATTAAAGTGAAGGGGGTTAGCCCCGAAGCTAGCGACAACAACGGCCCAGGCTAACTCCGACAGCGTCGGAGATGTTGGCTTTATTTACTTTTTGAGAGATCCTTTATTGATTTGTTTGGGAAGAGGATTTACTCGTGGGGGAAAAACTGAACTGGACAAACTGAATTTCTGTCTATCTTTATTGCTGAACCACCGAAAAATGGTGTTGGTTTTTTATGTTAATGGGACTTGCATTTCATTATCTTACACTTAATTGCACAGATCCATTTTGTTGGAACCAATCCAACAGCTTCCAATCAAGTTGCAGGAGAAAAACCATGAAGAACTAACATTATGAAATGTACTGAAACAAATGTATATGTGACACAAAAAATGCAATTTATTATTTTAGCTAGTAAAAAATCTGCTTGGCCGGTGGATTTTTTTTTCCATCTACCAGTCCCCTTGACCGGTGAGTCAAAAAGTTAATTTCGGACACTGGTAAGAGGTCAACAAAAGCTGCACTACTTCCATTGGATGACATGTAATTCAGTAGAATTTACAACTACGATGATGTTCCTGAACCTTCCCACTGTATCCAACATGTGAATTCAGAGGCACAAGCCAACAAGCCAGCATAAGACTATTCATCCAATCATCAGCCATCTTAGCAAATGTATAGCTCTTAGAGGGTATTAGCGTCAGTATAGCTGCTTAGCAAAAGCATTGGCACATGTGAGTCACTAATATATGCGTCTTGGAACCCTGTGTTTTTATGGCTAGTTAGACTGAGAGAGGAAACTTAGGGGAAATGTCAGTCATACCTCTTATGAATTATTGAAGAGAAAATGCAGGAAATAGCTTGTGGTTGATGGAGAATATGATTCTCTTGCTACAGACTAGACTACCTTGTCTGGATATTTAAGTAGCTTATAGGTTGTGTTTGGGAATGGAAATATCTTGATATTTGATTAGTTTTGAATAACTTCCTTCAAGTAAACAACTCTTGAAATTGATGGTGAGTTTATTTTTGGACTTTAAAGTACAGGAACTGTGTGACCTTCCAGAAGGAAGCTCACTACCAATTCAATTACATCTACATACCTCAAAGTGATTTGATTTGTTAGAAGCTGATTGTTGCTGCAGATAAGCCAGCTCATGTTTTTTTTTTTTTCTACTTCCCCTTCGTGTAGCGCATTATGCTTTGAAACAGGTGGTTTACATATCCTTTGCGTCAGCCAGCCTAAACCTTTGGGATGTTGCCCAGTTGGACGCCACTCCACTGACCCAGTGATCTCTATGACCTGAAGTAACATGAAGTCAGTCAGCATGGCAAGGGGTTGTCTATTTTTAAAACTCTGGGGCGGTTACATAACATCTTTAATATTTCTGAGTGGAAACTGAATGAACACCAGGACACAAAGATGTCCCATTCTCTCAATGTGGTGCCCTCTGCACTCCATTTCTCCAGTCCTGTTTCCTAAAAACTACGTTCTCATACAACAAACTGCATTGTGAGTTACATTTCGTGGATTATGTCTGTTTTTGATGTATTGCAAAACACGATTGTAATTATGGTCCGCGGAAGTTCGCGTAGGGAGGCGGTGAGTGGATGGGTAGGTCAAACAAACACTGGACTTTCACCCAGGAGGCCGCTGTTCATGTCCCGAGTAAAACTAAAAGTCAAGGTTCACTTATTTTGATTTAGGTCCGTAGCTTAAAGGAACAGTGTGTAACATTTTGGGGGAACTATAAGCAGAAATGGAATATAATATTCACAACTATGTTTTCATTAGTGTATAATCACCTGATACTAAGAATTGTTGTGTTTTCGTTAGCTTAGAATGAGCCCTTCATATATATAGGGAGCGGGTCCTCTTCACGGAGTCCTCCATGTTGCTCCGCCATGTTTCTACAGTAGCCCAGAATGGACAAACCAAACTCTTTTTGTGAAACTACGGTAACGTGAGCCGCAGAGTGCAAAACCGTGGTACCGCCAGCCGCCGTCTGACTTCCGTTGCTCCTAAAGTAGTGTTATTATGGTAAAGATGGCCTCTGAGCGAGGTGAACGGCGTCACCACGGCTTTGTTGGTTGTAATCTGCAACCACTGCACTAGATGTTGCCAAATCCTACACTGTCCCTTTAAAGGTCCCATATTGTAAAAAGTGAGATTTTCATGTCTTTTACATTACAAAGCAGGTTTAAGTGCCATATAAATTCTGTTAAACTATCAAAACGGTCAATATATGGAGAAATACATACAGCCCGCATTCAGAAATTGTGCATTTGAAAACAAGCCGTTAGGATTTCTGTCCATTTGTGCTGTCACAAATCTACAATATTTAGACCATTACGCGGTTTTAAACGTAAACATTCTAAATATGTCCCAGTTTATTTCCTGTTGCAGTGTATGTAAATAACATCAGCTGACAGGAAGTAAACATGGACCCAAACTGTTGCCTAGCAACGCAATTCTGTTGTAATTCCATTGAAATGCACTAAAACAGAGCGTTTCAGAAAGAGGGTAAATACAGGCATATTCAGGCAGACAGTACGAGAAAAATAATGTGTTTTTTGCAACATTACAGCATGTAAACATGTTCTAGTAGAAACACGAAATACAAGTATGAACCTGAAAATGAGCATGATATGGTACCTTTAATAACGCAACAATTAAATAGAGCAAATAGTCATTTTAAGCCAAACCATGATGTTTATTTCACTGGACCTAACCAAGCACTTTTGATGCATTTTTCCGTTTTGTTTAAATTTACAACGTTAACCACGTTGTGTTTAAAACTACGACCGTAATCCAGGAAAAAATGTGCTTCCCTCAAAATGTAATTGGGAATGCAGTTTAGTTGTATGGGAATGTAATTTTGTAGGAGACAGGGTTACATTTCTCCTGTGGTTTTATTCTTGCAAAGAGCTTAAAACGGTGTTATCAACATTATCAAACAAATCTAGATTTCCATAAACATAATCTGTATTTTTTCATACATATATTTTATTTTATTTATGTGATAGGTGATGAATGTGTAGAGGTGGTGACTGTTTCATAAAGTAGATTCCACCCTATAAAGGGAAGGTTATAGTGTTCCATCACTGTATTTATGGTCTTTTCTTTTTCTTTTCTGAGATGTTTTCGAACGCTTCTCATTGAGAGTGTTTGGTAACCATTACAACCCTTTCACCATCCACTATTCACAGAAAACAGAGCATCCACTCAGTGTGGTTGCTCCTCTTCATTTGCTACCATATAATCATAGCTGTTAGCGTATTACCCATAGGGTGACATATCATGAAAAACTCACTCTCTCAGTGCTTGTGCACATACATTTGGGTATCTGGAGCGGCTACCAACCCACAAACTGTGAAATAAGACAACTCGGGTGGGGGTCTTAAATAGACAGGCACTAAAACGAGTGTTTCAGACAGAAGGTGAATACAGGTATATTCAGATAGACAGTATGAGAAAAATAATGTGTTTTTTGAATATTAAACCATGTAAACATGTTCTAGTAGTAATCCAAAATACAATTATGACCCTGGAAACAAGCATGATATGTCCCCTTTAAATCTTCTTTTTCCTTTCACTGTTCAGTGTTGTTCAAACTGTGTGTCCACTCCAGTGCTTGGACATCTTTTTTTCAAAATGTTAATTTAAAGAAAACATATTTACTTACAGTAGAGAACAGCTAACATCGCACTTTTTATAGAAAAAAACCCAACGTCTACCAGCACCTCTGAAGCTCACACATTAACGCATTGTTTCTTGTTTGTTTCATTTGTACATAGACAGAAGTGTAGAAATGACAGTTTGTGATCTTAGGGGGAATTATGTGACGTAACTATTTCTTGGTAACTAACAGCTTTGAACAGTGACTGTGCCTCTTGAGTTTCATCTTGTTGTCACTGGGAGGTTGCCAAGTTTGGTACCATCGTGCCTGTAAAGAAATCCATACCAAAACCTGTTCACCGACTGTATCTGGCAACTCACGTTGTAGCCGGAGACACTACAGAGACGTGCTGGATGGACGGATACACTAACTCTCCCTAACACCACAAACAGTTGTTGTTTAGTAAAGTAAAGGGCTTTTCTTTGGTAAAGAACACGATTAAGTGTACTTCCCAAATGTTGAACTGTTTCTCTAAGTGGTTTGGTCTGTTCTGATATGATAACTATTGCTGCTTTCAACATCTGGCCTGCGGTTCTTCTGTTAATGTTGTTGATGCTGCAAAAATAAATGCATCACTTCCACCGAACCAGAGCACTTCATGGAAGAAACTGAGGATGTTTGGAACAGCACATGTAAACTAGGTATTTGTTGACTCAATATTGTGTAATAAGTCTGTAAATGAGAGCAGCAAATTGGAAAAGGACTCAGTCAGAACCGAGTAGATATGGCTACTTATATGGTAGTCTGTAAATTGTTACACGAATAGTCAGTGGTCATGTCGATAATGTTAAATCCAGTAATGGTACTTCCCATTCATTGTCTATGTAAACAGCATGCAATGCATTCTGGTAGCGTTGCAGCGCGATTCGAGAGACGGGGCGTCACATTGGCGCTCCTCATTTTCATAAAGTTGAGGTCTAGGCTACTTTATGCAAATCAGGGGCGTCCGACGCCACTCGCAACCTCTTGAAACTCCCTAGAAACTTTTAAACTAACCGTTGTCGATTTCAGAAACACATTTTAATGAACTGTTTTTGTGATATAAGAGAAGACAGTTTCCAAATGAGCCGCCATGTTGGTACCAGGTTTGAAAGCTGGGAGCAGCAGCCTACGAGCAAAGAACGTATATTGATACTCTTTGCCAAGAGGGAAAGCGTTTGTCCAATCCTATTGCCTTGTGTCTAGTGGCCGACCATCAAGCGTCCAATGCTGCAGCGAGGTGATCACTGAGTGGAACCACTGACCCCCTGAAAACGTAAACAAAGGACTGTTCCCGCCTTTTCATTTTGAAAGAGCAACGGCCAACGAGGAAACTCCAACACTCGGCCGACCAATCGTGTAACAAAGAAACGTTTGGGTTGCTCTGGTGGATGAGATTCACACCATGCAACTGCAATTATCCACTTTGAGTCCATTTAGGGACCTTTGCTGCATGTTGCATGTCATCCCCTCTAATAAAGGCCTAATGCCATCGCATATACAGGATTTTCATTTTAAAGGGACTGTTTGTAAGAATCAGAAATGTCTTGTTAACAGCGACACCTGTGGCCGTTAAGTCAACGAAAGTCAGCGTCAGCCTCGTGCTTGTGCTCGCTCTACATAGACATGAACGAGCATCACTCAAAACAGTGAGGAGACACACGTCAGCTAAAAGCACAATATCACTCTATATTTCAGCTGCTTGGCAGTAATGTTAGCTGACCAGACCAAGGTCTCTCCATGAATCAATGCTGATCCTAGTGTTGGCTTTTCCTGCCTCAGCCTCCCAACCGCGGCCGGAGGGAACAGGGGAGATACCGGAGTTTTGGTCGGAGACGATAACGTTTCTCTCTGCGGAGCCCCGTCACTTCATAAGACACGGGAAACCTCTGTTGGTCTGGAGGAGCTGCAGCAGTTACTTCTGCACAAACGTCCACTGTACATTCACTAGATATTCTCAGAGCTAAACTAACTCTTCTGCAGTGTGGAGTGTGCGCGCATGCACATGAGGTGGAGCGAAAGAGCGAGAAGGAGCGCGGTGTGTGAGTGAAATCAAGCAGGCAGAGGAGCAGAGGAGCAGAGTACAGCAGAGACTCCAGTCCTGGAGACCAAAGCTACGGTCTCCCCCGCGTCCTCCGACCACGGCCAACACTGTTTAACAGACGGGCTTCATTAGATAGAACTTTGTGGTTTTGGTGCTTCCTTGTAGTTTGTGTTGGAGTCTGAGTCTGAACAGCGTAGCCACACACGAGCGCGCATGGGACACCGACCCGCAATGATTTATAAGGTAAGAAGTTACAAACAGTCCCTTTAAGGACCTTTGTTGCATGTTGCATGTCATCCCCTCTAATAAAAGCCTCATCTCATATACAGGATTTTCATTTTAACACAGTATGACATGTTTGACAGTGCAGTTAAAAAAACAAAACATAAGTCATTCCATTTAATAATTTGAAGTCTAAAAGATGATTGTTTTTTTTGGTGCATCCCAACAGAAACCAAACACTGATTCATCTCACCTCAAGTTAGCAGGGGGACGTAGATGTCAGACGTGGGTTGTGTTTTTTTCCGGGGTCTCAGCTCTGTGCTCCTCCTTCACTCTGCAGAGTGCAGATGGAGCTCGTACTCCTCCTTGTGAGGGCCAGATTGAGAGGGAACGGAGGGGGGTGCTGTTTGGGCTGCAGAGGCCACGGGGGTTGAGACTGTCTGACAGGCGCCTGTTTGTTTACGTGGCACAATGGATAAGATTTCAGACTGACGTCGGAATGGCCACTCGTGTTTACACGGAGGAGGGCTGTGTCTTAATGTGTGTGTGTGTGTGTTTTTACATGTGTAGGTTTAGTGGACAGGGACAGTTTGTGTTAATCTCTTAAACTGTCCGTGCTAATTAGGATCTTGCTTGTACCATCAGGAGCTCCAATAGACACATTTATATGACACTTACACCTTCCATTACCTGCACCAAATCTGTGTAACAAATGGTATGAACCCAAACATTGCTGCAACAACTAATGAGACATAAAAGAACATGGGAATGTCCATCATATACTTTCATTATAATGTTTTAAACTTTTATACACTTTTACAATTCATTTTAGATAAATCATTAATGAATTCATGTTTATTTCTGATTCATAACTAGAACAATTTGACACACAGTGCTGAGCAAATTAATCAAATTAATCTTCAGGTTCCCAGCTTTCAGATGATGTACACCACTTCTATATGACATCTACTGCTGACCTGCTATCTCCCCCTGAAGACCCCCTGTACCTCCTCTAAAAAAAAGACAAAAACAGGTATATTGTGGGTCTCAGAGGGTTAATTTACGTCTGTTGCTTAATAACGTAACAAGTGTAGTCATGATGTTTTTGTTTTTACTAAGCCTAACCAAGTAGTTTTGTTGCGTTTTAAAACTGAGACCGTATAGACCGAAAATATGCTTCCCTCAAAACGTTATTGCAGTTTAGTTGTATGGGAATGTCATTTTGTAGGAGACAGGGTTGCATTTCTCCTGTGGTTTTATTCTTGCAAAGAGCTTAAAACGGTGTTATCAACATTATCAAACAAATCTAGATTTCCATTAAACCAAATAGTCTGTATTTTTTCATCCATATATTGTATTTGTTATATGTAGAGGTGGTGACTGTTTCATAAAGTAGATTCCACCCTATAAAGGGAAGGTTATAGTGTTCCATCGCTGTATTCATGGTCTTTTCGTTTTCTTTTCTGAGATGTTTTCGAACGCTTCTCGTTGAGAGTGTTTGGTAACCATTACAACCCTTTCACCATCCACTATTCACAGAAAACAGAGCATCCACTCAGTGTGGTTGCTCCTGTTCATTTGCTACCATATAATCATAGCTGTTAGGGTATTACCCATTAGGGTGACATATCATGAAAAACTCACTCTCTCAGTGCTTGTGCACATACATTTGGGTATCTGGAGCGGCTACCAACCCACAAACTGTGAAATAAGACGACCCGGTCAGTTTGTTGTGGGCTGCTTAGATCAGAAAACATGTGATTCAACAAGCCATTCAGATGTGGCTCCCCTTATGTCACATGGAAACTCATTGGAATATACCGCCCACGGCTTATAAAACCCTTCTTTATGTTGACTTTTACACATTTAACATCACACTGAGCACTCAGTTGCTGCAATAATAATGTCACACTCTCATCAGATCAATGTTGAAGATACAGTAAAGGTAGGATTGATTTAGGCTGAAAAAAAGAGATCTTTTCCAGCTTTATAGCGGTGTGAGGCATCACAATCTCAACATGACGGAGCAGTTAGAGTTCCTCCCCCGGGGAGTGACGGTGTTGTGTCTCTGTGGCTGGTCTCCGTTAAATCTGAGGGAGGGTGATGTTTAAAGTGAGAGAACAGGAAGCAGAGAGCGTTTTTGACGGCCCAGATGTGACAGTCCTCACCGTGGAACAGATGTGGCCTGTGATGTGATTTGACCTCACCCTGAAGCCAGTGGTCCCATGCCATGTCACTCTCTCAGACCGGTTGGGGAACTGTTTGTCTTTGCTCACGGCCATATTTTGCCACCATTGTGTCAAGGCTAAAGCAGAGGGCCCGTCAACCGTCGCCACCCCCCCTACCCCATACCGCTCTGTTTGCACACAAATGTCATTTGTCACCGCAAACGTTTGTGTCACAGTCAGAGATAAGTCACCTCGTCTCTGTTGTTCTCTCTCCTCCTCTCGCTAAACACTGTATCGATACTAGTTAGCTTCTGCCTGTGGTTTGACATTGTTAGCGTCGGTGTCACTCTCGGCCCCGCTGTGCTTTTTCACGAGTGTCGAATCAATACTGGTTAGCTGTAATTTGTTATTGGTCGCCTTTGTCTTGGGTGTCAGGTGACATGGGGTTTATCATTTAAGCTCCTGACTGTGTGGTGGCAGCGGCTACATCTAGCTGTGTGGAGGACATGCAGGGAGTGCCATGAGGTTGGAGGTTCAGTCTGGATGTTTTACTGTAATTTGTTTAAGTCAAGTCAATTTTATTTGTATAGCCCAAAATCACAAATCACAAATTTGCTTCCGGGGGGTTTACAATCTGTACAGGATACGACACCCTCTGTCCTTTACAAAGCCACGCATCGGATAAGGAAAAACTTAACCAAAAAAACCCCTTTTAACAGGGAGAAAAAATGGAAGCAACCTCAGGAAGAGCAACAGAGGAGGGATCCCCCTTCCAGGATGGACAGACGTGCAATAGATGTCGTGTGCACAGAGTAACAACATAATGAAAATACAACATAGACAATCCATATGACAAAAAATAATACATATAATGTGAGAAGGTGGATCCAGGAGGATGTCAAGCAGCTTCGCGGCGTCGCCAAACAGGTAGAGCCAGAGCAACACGACCTCCTCTCGAAACCAAATAGATAGAGCCAGAGCAACACAACCTCCTCTCCACGCCAGATAGATAGAGCCAGAGCAACACGACCACCTCTCCACGGCGAATAGATAGAGCCAAAGCAACACAACCTCCTCTCCATGCCAGATAGATAGAGCCAAAGCAACACGACTTCCTCTCCACGCCAGATAGATAGAACCAGAGCAACACAACCTCCTCTCCACCATGGAACTTAGAGAGAGGACCATATTTATGTTTTTAATTCTCAGTTGCTTAGTAATGTAAACATATGTTACCCATGCCAATAAGCCCCCTTGGACTGAAGTAAGTTGTTTACCTATTCATAAGGTTCATAAGGTTCAAAATGTAGCCTTCTTTCTCCCTGTTTTTTTTTTTCTAGAGAAGACTCAGGGTTTGACATTGAGTACATAATGTTGATCTCATGTGTGTCCTCCACCCACATGAAACATTGTAATTTGGAGCTTGCAGTGAAAGATGTCTCTACTTCTCTATTTTCATCTCTCCCCACTCTTTCAGCCTTGCTTTTCATTCTCTGTATCTCTCACATTCTTTAAAGACACACCCCCTGATGTTGTTACAGTGTCCCATAGCACCCTCGAAGCCACAGGCTTTCTCCCTTCTTCTAACTGTAAAGCAAGGAGTCTCTGTCTGTTTGCATGTACATGTGTCCTTCGCGTATCTCGAGAGACGTCCATTTGATCTACTTCACACCTGGCGGGTGTATTGCTAGTGACCCAAGGACATGCAGTGTCAAAGTTGGGGAAATTTGGACATGCGACATTTTCAGTATTAATAAACTTTGAATAAACAAGCAAACAGCGCTCTGTGCAACAGTGGGGGCGGGGCTTCAGGGCTCTGTGGACCGAGTTGAGCTTGTCGTCCGCACTGGGGCTTTACAGGCCACAGCTCACTGACTGCAGTTCACTTTTGCTGCTAGATGCTGGATATACTAACGTTACAACTGAACTCTTCTACAACTGAACTCTTCTTCACTTCCCTGTCGGCCCGTTCTGAATGGGCACGCTCTCTGAACGGCCACGCCGTGAACGGGCACTGCACCAGTGTTACTGATGTTTTGAAAATTGTGGAGTCCAGTAAATGTCAGTGAGGGACATTTTTAGCCAACACATTCTCACTCCCAACTCGTTCAGTACGGCCGCTTGTTCGGTGCCCCTCGGCATCGGAGACCGACGCACAGGGTACCCCTCTTGCGTTACTCTTGGACGGACCAAGGACAGTGTGTCAATATACGCTCTTTACATGCGTAGTGTCCTTTCAAAATAAACTTCCGTTTTCACAGGAACAACACAACCACTTAGGATTAGGAGACAGTGGTAGTTGACGTTAACTTCACTGACTAGTGACTCACGTGACTCACATGGCTGATGATACTAAATGACTCAGGGGATTAGCTCACATGACTCATGGGACTGACAATACCGATGAGTCACATTTAAAAATTTGATAAACAAAACATAACAGTCAATCTTGATATCTGCCGGGGCACAAATGTTCTCATTTTACAGCTAAACAGTACACTACAAGATGATTCTGAAAACATTTGAGGTGAGAATAAGGCATTACAGTAACAGAATATTGATTCATATTTGATCAGCGCTGCCTAGTTTGACCGTTTGATCGGAGTTCGTGAGTGATTGACAGACGGCAGACTCCAAATCAGCTCTGATTGGTTGTTTTCCTCTGGTCTGTAAAATCTTGCAGATGCTGTTAGGAGAACCGGAGGACACAGAGGAACATGATTTTTTTCTGATTACCGGTCTCATGCACTACTGTCGTAAAAATTACTTTTTTGAATCATATTTGCTCCATTTTTTCTACCAACTTCTACTTTAAGATGTGTCTATTGAACACAATGTGATGTTATTTGTGATATCCCTTAAATTGATTAGACATGGTGAAGGCGTATAGCTGCCATACACAAGAGAGAAGGTTGGGGACAAATGAAGTCATCTGAGAGTATGATTTAGTCATTTTAGGGCTAAAATATTGATTTGAGGGGAACAAACTTGGCTGCGTAGAGATTCAACTCAGTTCACAGCCATCAACAGCGAGTTTGAATTTTGGGGCAGTATATCAAAAGCAGGGAGTGTATCTTTAAGGTTTCAGCATCAACTAGTTTGTGTGATCTCCAAAGCTTTTATGCAACAGACACTTCACTCCTTATAGTCTTCAGGCCACTGGTCCTAGCTTGTTGATGGACTGTGGTTTGTCGGGTGGGGAGGGGGGTGGGGGGGAGGTGTACGGTGATGTCGGCAACAGGAACCTTTCTTTCAAAACACACAATCTACTAAGTCGACAGAAAAACAAGATAGATGGCTAATAAGCCCTCAAACCAAATCTCGAAAGCAGGATTTCAGAGATGCCATTTATCACCGTCCATAGGCCCTCAATTGCAGAGTAATGGAGACGTTTGGGGTCAGAATTCTAGGAAAATTACCCAGAGCAGCAAAGGGACAGAGAAAACACTGCTGGCTCTGCTGGTTTGTGGCGTCATCACCCAAACCTGAAAGGAATTAAGTATCCGTGTGTGTGTGTGTGTGTGTGTGTGTGTGTGTGTGTGTGTGTGTGTGTGTGTGTGTGTGTGTGTGTGTGTGTTTGTATGGAGGGGGAGTGGGTTAGCATGGAGGGCCCGGAGTGGAGTTAATATCAATCAGATGTTGAGCGCTACACTGAGAGCAGCCGGGTGGGTAATAATCACGGTAGGGCGTTAGTGAGCAGGGTTTGACCCCGCCTGACCTGGGACCAGCCTGTACCCCTCCCTCTGGGGCCAACATCAATCCAGCAAAGCTCCTCGAGGCTCTGGTGGATAGCGAGAGGGGATTTGGCTTTTATTATCTCACGTGAGTCAACGGAGAGGAGCCGTCGGCTTCACAACAGGGGCAGCGCTCACCGGGGATTGTTGAGTATAAACACTTGGTCTCTTCAAAAAGATGAGTTGATTATTTAGGAAACCAGCGTATTTTCAGATTGTTACATTTTGAACATTTTCCATGGGTTTTGAATGTAGAGTGATAAAACAAGATTCACTTATTAAAGGCCATAAACCTCCAATTTGATTGAAAACTTGGGGTTACAAGGTCTTGTTCAGAAACATAACATTTTTTTTATGAATACTGTATGGTTACATTAATATATAGCTTAGAGTACATATATAGAAAATTTGTTGTAGCGACAATGTTGAGTTTGACTCGGCAAAGATGTCACTATGTTGAAATGGGTCATAGTTGAATCAAAGAAATGAGTTGAAGAGAAATAGGAAGATATTTTTTGAAGTGGGTTAAGTGTTCAGACCTCTGAATCACTGCCCACGTCTCACATTGTTTTCCAGCAATTCATAGCTCAGCTGCTGCACCCATTGAGGGCTGCATTGCTATTTGATTGAAGAACACACACAAATAGGGGTGTAAGAAAATATTGCGATATTATGTTTTGTGATTCTGTATTGATTCTCAAAAACGCAGTATAAATTTTTAATTAATGATAGTTTACATGCAAAGATTGACTAATTCAATACTTTTTCATTTGTAAAGATATGTGCCTTCTTAAAATAGTGCTGCGATGTTTAATGTTACAGAGACTGTGATGAAGGTAAATGCAGATCCTGCTGTTCAGATTGCATGAAAAATTGTAAAAAAACCCCCAAAAACTCAGATTGTGTGCATATGGTGGTGTTCTTTTACGATGACAGTTTTCCTATAATTAGGTTAAAAAATGTTAATATATCGCCTTACTTAATCGTAACCCCTGTATCGTGATACGTATCATATTGCTAGATTCTTGCCAATACACAGCCCTACTACACAAGCCTAAGAATCTGACCAAGCTTTCAATGTCAACTTTCAATACAATTGTTTGGAACTTTATTATAGACTGGCTGAATGGGAGTGAGTGATGTAGCACAACTTAGAAAAGAAGAAGCAGAGTTATATTGTTTTGACTCTTTTTTTTCGACTAGTTTCAGTTTAATGCAGCTTTAATAGGTGTCTACAATTGACTGCTTTAGTTATGGTGTGTTTGGAGCATCCAGTTTGAAGTTTGGTTGAAGGAGAGCCTCCCATGTCCATATACGTCTGCAGACATCTGAGCTCCGATTTCCCTTTTGTTAAAAGCCTGTAGGGTGAAAGATTTTCACTGATTTCCACACATAAAACAAAGTTGATGCAAATATTCTCTTATTTTACTTATTTATGCAAAAAGTTAAGCAAAATATGATTTTAAGACCAAATGCAAACATACAATATAGACCAGTGGTTCCCAACCTGGGGTCCGGGCTCCCCTTACAGTAGTTGCACCAAAGGTCACAGGGGATGTGCCAGGATTTGTCTGCTCTGAGGTTGTCAAAATTAGTATAACTAAAATCATAATAACTCACTTTCTGGGTATTTTTCTTTTTTAAAAAGTCTGTATGTAAATCAATTTTAAAAGATTTTTTTGCGTCTTAATAGGCCACATTCTGTTTAAACCCAGTATTTCTGCAGAGTGTCAGATAAAGATCAGGCTACACTAATAGTATTAGTATTTTACTACCTGTAGAATTAGATTGGTGGCTGTGTAGGATTATTTCAGACTTGTGTGATTCAAACATTTACAAAAACTCCAGAGCGTAGTAAGGTCCAAAAGTCAACATTTATTTAAAGAGATAGATGTAATCATTAACAAAATTCGCAACGTGTTTTTAACAAAATATTCTGCTTCAATCCATATTTGTTGGCGTTGAGCCTGTCAAAAACAACATTTTCACTTTGGTGGGGGGGTTGGGGGAGGTCAACTTTTCTTAAATACAAATAGAGGAGGCTTCAGCAAAAATAAGTTGGGAACCACTGGTATAGACTGTATAAGAGAAGTGGACGTAGTCACCCATTGGTTTGTGGACTACGGTTTTTAAGCCTCAAGTTTGGCATTTTTGCCGTCGCCTTTTTTGTTTTTGTCCGTCACCATCTTGGCATTTTGGCTGTCGCCATCTTGTTTTTTTTTGCAACCAGAAGTGACACAAGAGGGTGGAGCTAAGTACAACCGAACACTGAATATGACAGTTTTAGGTGACCAAAATGTTACAATTAACTGAAGTTGTAAGACGAAAACAAGGTACAACTCCCAGACCGGACAACGCCGTGGTAGCGACCTGTCAATCAAAAGGTAGCCCCGTCCTAAAGCATCCCCTGCTTTATGGTCTATTTGACTCTAAATGGGACCATAATTTACTAAATGAACATCATGCTGTATTGAAGAAGACTTGAAACTAGAGATTGAGACCACAAACTCATGTTTACAATGTT
>CAKAOI010050585.1:0-15357 GCA_916701655.1 Sebastiscus albofasciatus | reverse complement strand
AGGCTACTGTATAGCGTTCATGTAATGTTAGGCTATTGTATAACGTTCATGTAACGTTCGGCTACTGTATAACGTTCAGGTAAGGTTAGGCTACTGTATAGCGTTCATGTAACGTTAGGCTACTGTAGAAAGTTCATGTGACGTTAGGCTACTGTATATTGTTCATGTAACGTTAGGCTACTGTATAACGTTTATGTAATTTTCGGCTACTGTATAACGTTCATGTAACGTTAGGCTCCTGTATAACGTTCATGTAATGTTCGGCTATTGTATAACGTTCATGTAACGTTAGGCTACTGTATAACGTTCATATAATGTTAGGCTACTGTATGGCGTTCATGTGATGTTAGGCTACTGTATAACATTCATGTAACGTTAGGCTACTGTATGACGTTCATGTAACGTTAGGCTACTGTATAACGTTCACGTAACGTTCGGCTACTGTATAACGTTCACGTAACGTTCACGTAATGTTAAAGTACTGTATAGCGTTCATGTAATGTTCGGCTACTGTATAACGTTCATGTAACGTTAGGCTACTGTAGAAAGTTCATGTAATGTTAGGCTATTGTATAACGTTCATATAACGTAAGGCTACTGTATAACGTTCATATAACGTAAGGCTACTGTATAACGTTCATGTGACATTAGGCTACTGTATAACGTTCATGTAACGTTAGGCTACTGTATAACGTTCATGTAACGTTAGGCTACTGTATAGCGTTCATGTAATGTTAGGCTACTGTATAACGTTCATGTAACGTTAGGCTACTGTATAACGTTCATGTAACGTTAGGCTACTGTATAGCGTTCATGTAACGTTAGGCTACTGTATAACGTTCACGTAACGTTAGATGTTAAAGTACTGTATAACGTTTATGTAATGTTCGGCTACTGTATAACGTTCATGTAACGTTAGGCTACTGTATAGCGTTCATGTAATGTTAGGCTATTGTATAACGTTCATGTAACGTTAGGCTACTGTAGAAAGTTCATGTGACGTTCGGCTCGTGTATAAAGGAGAGAAGAGCACTCTGACCTCTCCCACTGTTTCAGCAGCTCTTCTGCAGGAGGAGCGGACATCTGTGTGAGTCTGGTGATGGTGATGAGACACGAGCGGCTGAAAAATGATTTTTAAGAAGTCAAACTGAACTGACAGAAGCAGCGCGAGCTCCAGCGCTCGTGTTATATTAATGTTTTGCTTTGCTTCCGTGTAATGACGTCACTGCGAGGGCGGGGCCTTCGTGTGACGTCAGTGTGGTGTTGAGCGGGTACATCCCGCCATCTAGTGGCAGGAAAGGACGAATTACACTGATCACTACTGCAGTACTGACACAGCAGCTCCTTGCACCCTTGTTGAAAAAACAATTATCTAAAAAATGTATTCAATTATTACATTTATATATATAGATATGTCAGTTATATCATCTGTTTAATTGATTTAATTAAAGTTAATTTAAAAGTAATTTACTTTATTGTCTAATTTCTGTTTGTATTTATTTATAAGCATTTTGCATTTATTTGCACTGAGGTTATTTGTTATTTATTGCACCTCTTGATGCAAATATTTGTACATGTTTCCTGTATTCTCATTTTCTTATTTTTAATTTTTAGTACTTATATTTCTTTACATATATAGTGTTTATATTGTAGCATTATGTACACATTGTAGAATTATGTACATCATTTTGAAGTTGAGAGGGAACTGGTCTGATACCAGAGACGACAGCCATTTTAAGGAGGAGAGAAAGTCCTACAAAGATACAAAATGTGATAAGTGGACTGATTTGTGATGAAAAGAACAAAGTGACAGTTACAGAGACATTCCACTGTGTGACCACAGAAATGCAGAGACAGAATTACTCTGTTTCAGCAAAGAATATCAAAGATAACCAATGAAAGCCTTCGACCAGACTGCAAATACAGCAAATAAAATTCTGACTGATGATCTGAAAACTTTACATATATATACGTATAAAAACTGGGAAAAAAAAGTTCGGAAACTTGTGTTTGGTGGATTATTTCTCTGTTGTATCAATGCTAATTGTCATTGTATTTTACATTGTTGGAAAGCCTGTTTATTTATCTTCACAATGATGTCCAACTTGTAAGGATCATGCATTTGTGGGATGAGCAGCACAGCTGATTATGTAGGTAGCGCCCACGAAAAATTTGAATTTCATTCATCACATAAGCAAAACTGACGTGAGGAAAACAAAAATTAACGTGACACAAGTGCATGTATTTTCTCATAATTCAAGTTTAATGTTTTCAAAAAATGTAAAGGCGTCATATTGTCATTAATCCAAACACTTACTTTTTTACATAATTCCTCAAGTCAAGGTAAAGAGAAGATATGCAACGATGTCAGAGACAGAAGCAGAGAGACAGATAAAGTGTTGAACAGTCGAGACAAACAGTTATAGCCCTCATATGTCAATAAGATCCTGATGAGAAGTGTGCACGCCGTAAGAGCTGAAGTCAGAGAGGCAGGACACCGCAGACCATGGGAGTGGTCTGGTATGTGGAACAAAGAATTGAAATGATCTGAGAACACTTCTTTATGCCTATGGCTTCAATCACTCAAGGTCCACTCTGCTTTCCAAGATATACGCAATGAGAAGTGTTTGAAAGAAAAACCGGAGTGTACAAGTGACAGAGTGGATAGAGAGAAAGAGAGACAAAGGGAAATAGCAGAGTAGTTTGGTCTGGAACTGATGCTACTTGTTTCATCATCAGTGGAACCATTGAAGAAATGGAAATGGAGCCTCCTGAAGGATTAACCGGACATGCTTCAGAGAGTGGGAAGAAAGTGGCCTGCCGTGAGGGGCAGAGGGAGCCTTTACACACATTTGAACATCTTTTATCCCCACATTCATTCTTTTACACCATCATACACACTTTAGCAGCCCACAATCTGAGGAGGTCCTTTTTCTCAGTAAAGCATTTCATGTTATTGCAGTTAATGACATATAGTTACCACAAGTTAACCCTTGACCTTTCATTTATAGTTACAAAACAAGCAGTTTCATGTATCAAAAACAACAACAGGCAGGGCCAGTATTTTCAGGAGTCTGATTCCGATATAAGGAGAAAGCCTCTGACTTTTTTTTTTAAATATATATTTTTGCTGTCAGCTGCACTCGGTAACCATGGCAACAGCACAAGAATGACTCTTGGCATTGGCGATCATTTCTGCCCTCTACAGGGAGTCAGATCTAGTCATCGATGCTATTCAACCCAAATAAATCATATTAAAACCTGTTGCATGGATGTGTTGCATTTAGAAATGTTCATTCAGTTCACAATTCATCTATTACAGTGGTGACCCTGAAAAAAGCAGGTATGTTTCTAAGTGATGCTTACAAAGGCTAAAATGGTATTTATTGACACATGACTCTTAAAATGGCTATATCTTAACTCCTATATAATAGATCTGTAAACCCAACCACCACGTGAGCATGCAGTCACACCACACTGCTTCACCCATCAAGTACTCGCCTCCAAAAGACAGTAACAAACTCCAACCAACGCTAGCACATGTACAGTATCAATATGTTGTCTACTGGCGCATCGTCAAATGATAATCACAAAGTTAACATTCATCCATAATGCACACTGAAATCTACATCACTCGGAGAAATAATTAGAGAATGATGGCGGTTCTGCCCAATTACATCACAACCCTCAAGACTCAGGCATCTCATTGGTTGGCGAGCGTTAGTCAATCAGTAGCACATTCACAGATCAGTGACAAGGCATCTGCTTTACCACATGACTTTGACTTGAGTTCCTCAATCGTGCAGACGCTAGAGATGCATCGATACCGGATCAGATATCGGGCTGATACTGACTCAAAGAGCTGGATCGGGTATCGATGACAGCGGGGCCGATCTATTCAATTCAATTCTATGTTTATATACTATATACATTATATACTGGAATTTGGATTTCTCTTTAAGTTTTAACCAATTTGTGGCTGCATTCAAAAATCTTTACACTTGAATTGTAATTCTTGTTAATTTTGAAAAAAAATTACCATGTTGCTGGGGCACGATTTATTATTTTAATAATAAATATTAAAATAATAAAATGTATATCTATGTATTTATTTGTTACATTTCGTTTTGCAAAGTTAGGAAAGTGATGTTTAAATCAAAACTGATGTTGCCTTACACATAAAAGCATGATTCCAGTCACTTCCACACAGCGAGGCATACAGCTGATTCATTAAACACCGATATCGGATCGGTACTCGGTATCGGCCGATACCCAAAGCCCAGGTATCTGTATCAGGACTGAAGAAGTCGGATCGGTGCATCCCTAGCAGACAAACTGTGGTCGTTCCAAGGTGTCCAGAAGAAAAGCTTGCGAGTTATTTTTGTTTCTCTCCTGACAGAATGGTAACGGAGACCAAGAGTGAATATAGGCGGCGCCACAGAACTGTTGTCGTTTACTGGCTCAGTTTGCCGTCACCGTCCGTCTGCCTCACAACAAAAAGCTCATCTCCAATCAGCACCCATGATCGTCCACATACATCTTAATGATAAATAGAAATATTTCACACAGTAGAAAGTCATACTCGTGTTATTGCTTCTAGTGGATTCACTTCGCTAAGAGTCAGACCCGGGTCAAATAATCAAATGCTTTTCAAGTTGAGATAAAGCCCTCGTGAAACAGACGGGTGGGGTTTCGCCACATGAGGTGATAAAATGAATAACCAAGCTCACACGGTCGCGGGGAAATATCGGAACGTTAGGCCCAATCCCAGTGTACCCTCACGGACCTGACTGATGTCAACTGGTAAATGTTTGAGTGGGAGAGGTTGCAAGGGTTTGAAATGATATAAGTATGAATGGGACAATACTTTGCAGCGACATATCACATTACCTTGACGACACCAATTGTGGGTATTTATTTCACGTTTTTAGTGCCTATTGAGGGTCTTCTAGGCTCTTGACATACGAGACGAGAGGCAACTGTCAAAAAATCTATTCACTTGTTTTTGTCAAACTTCGTTAAGCAAAATTAAAAGAAATGGTTGATGAATAAACCAGGTGAGTAATATAGTCTAATGCTTACATTCCTCTGATTTCATGGGTTTTCTATGTTCCATCTTAAATTCTTAATATCAAACCTGCAGTAGTCAGAATGTTTTTGGCATCATTGGGCAATAATCCCATAATAACCTTTCATCATATTGTAATTCAAGTGTTCTGAGAGAAAACTAGACTTCTGCTCCTCCTCATGGCTCTGTTTTCAGGCTTTAGAACATCTAGCCCGTGACGGGAGACTTTGACCAATCACAGGTCATTTCAGAGAGAGAGAGCATTCCTATTGGCTGTGCTCCGGCTGGTGGGCGGTAGGGATGTGCATTCCAAGCAAAAATACTATTCGAAAATCACTGGGTATTATTTGAATAATACAAATTAATACAAGGGAAATATATATTTTTTAAGATGGGACGAATAGTCGCATTAATTATTCAATTGTTTTATTAATAACGAATATTCTAAAAATCTTGGTGCTTGGTATTTCCTCAACATGGCTGCCGGGACACAAACTTTCTCATTTTACAGCTAAACAGTACACTACAAGATGATTCTGAGAACATCTGAGGAGAGAAATCGGCATTACAGTAACAGAATATTGATTCATATTTGATCAGCGCTGCCTAGTTTGACCGTTTGATCAGAGTTAGTGAGTGATTGACAGCTGCTCAGAGACGGCAAGGCTCCAGCTCGGCTCTGATTGGTTGTTTTCCTCCGGTCTGTGAAATCTCACAGATGCCGCTAGGAGCACCGGAGGACAGTGGAGGACACCGGAGTAATGATTTTTTTCAGATTACCTGTTTCATGCACTACTGTCAGGATATAGTAACCATTTTATAAAAATAGCTTTTTTTAAATCATATTTGCTCCAATCCTACCCACTGCTGCTTTAATGTTTCTGAGTAAATTTAAATATGCCAGGCTGAACACCCATGTGCGGAATTCCTTGTTAATTGTTAGTTGTTTTTTGGCTGTCTCTAACCCTGTGTTTAACGTCACAACGCTATTAAAAGGGCTCAAAATGTCTGCAAGAGAGCCCTCAAGGAGTTGACGCTCTGACAGAGGAACAGCCCTAAACCGTCACGGACTTTGCGGTAATGCGCCTCAAAGTCAGTGAGTCTGCGAGTGTGGATGTTGGGTTTGAGCCTTTTTTTCCCTGCCAACTGGCAGCTCTGCGAACACCGTCTGCATTGTTGCGATTCAGTAAGCTCCACCCACCCCGTAGCTCCATGACCATCCAAACACTAATTATTTGCAGGTGATCTTTGACCCGGGTCCAGTTCAGAGTTCACCCCGCCCGCCCACACTTGACCTATAAACAATTCACCAGATTGAACAAACCCCTCTGGTAATATGGCAAACACTCAATTTTTGCATGTCATCAAACGCCCGTGTGTGTGTTCATGTGTGTGTGTGTGTGTGTATGTAACAGCGCATCCAGTTTTTCAGAGAGCGCACATGAATGAGGTCTGCGTCGTTTCAGCACTGTCCATGTGGGTGTAGATGTAAATGCATATATGTAACAGCGCCTCCAGTGTCTTCATCCGGTCCCGCAGCTCCGAGGATGAGGATATTGCTTCTTTCAGCTTCTGGTGCCACAAAGGCACCGCGATTCATCTCCCGACCTTTTAACCTTTTCCACGCAAACAAACATTCTGCTAATGTTCTGATTCAAACTGCTGCCTAGCAGAGATGCCAGGCACAAAAAATATATCACCTTTGTGCAAAATCAGCCCTTTAAATTGTACACACAGTTGTTTTTTCTTTTTGCCTCAGATTTGTTTTTTTTAATTCTTTGTCTTCTGTTTGTGCAAGCATGCTTCAGTTCCATAGAGACTGGCTGTGCAGTAGGAACAGAGTCCAAAGATGAGGAGGGAGGGCAGGAGGAGAGCTTGCTTCGATGTTGACGGTAAGGGCAGGAGGTGGAGGGAGGGGGGGGTTGAGGGGATTGAAGTCCTCAGCGTCCAGTTTCTACCTGGAGATCATGGAGCTGGACTGCGATTGGCTGGAGGAGGTGGTGGCGGCGCTGAGCTGAGAGAAGCCGCTGTGGCTCGACTCCAGGCTGGTCATGGAACCCCTGAGGTGAGAGACGGAGAACATGTGAGCGGACACAGACTTCCAGTGTATGCAGCTGACTAACTGAATGCATTCTGTGTGCACGACTCGTGCTCATGATGCAGAGCCATGCAGCCGGTTCAAACCTACAGGAGGGAGGTTGACTCACTCTGTGTGGCACACTACACTCAGGCTCTGCCCTAGGCTGCAACAACCAACAGTGTGTCAGGTAGAAAGGTTCACGTGTGAGAGGATCGCTAAATGCCAAATCCTTTGTTTGTTCCAGTAAAGTATGTCGCTGTGGGGGAAGTTCAGGGTGTTTTGTTGAGGGCAGAAGCAGATCTATCTCACATGCAAAACCAAAAAAGCCTTTGGTGTTCTGATTCCTGCCTACAGCAAAGCATCAAGCATTTTGATCTCTTTTCTGTCTTTTTTACATTCATTTGACTTTAATAATTAAAGTCTTGACGTGTTTTTATTAGGGCTGTGAATCGATTCAAATAGTTAATCACGATTAATCACAAATTAATCACATTTTTATCTGTTCAAAGTGTACCTTAAAGGGAGATTTGTCAAGTATTTAATCCTCTTGTCAACATGGGAGTGGACAAATATGCTGCTTTATGCAAATGTATGTATATATTTATTATTTGAAATCAATTATCAACACAAATCAATGACAGATATTGTCCAGAAACCCTCACAGGTACTGCATTTAGCATCAAAGAATATGCTCCAATCATAACATGTCAAACTGCAGCCCAACAGGCAACAACAGCTGTCAGTGTGTCAGTGTGCTGACTTGACTATGACTTGCCCCAAACTGCATTATAGAAAGCCTAATAGAAAGTATTACCAAAAATGTACATGTTGTCGGTATATTGACTCGTTAATCCAAACAAACACCATCACTACATTGATAAAAACTAGGGCTGTCAAACGCAAATCTGTTTTAACACCACTAATTTCTTTAAATTCTGAGGTTGTAGTAGGGATGTCACGATACCAGAAATCTAGTAGTCGATACCAATACCAGTGAATTTCCACAATTCTCGATACCAAATTTGATACCACAGTAAAAACAACAACAACAACAACAACAACAACAACAACAACAACAACAACAACAACAACAACAACAATAAATCCCATGTAATTCAACACTTACTCTTTTATCAAAAATATTTAAACATTACAAAAAACAGAAGCATGTAGCCTTTAAGTAATAAATAAAAAGAATTGTCCCATTTTGTTCATTTTGGTGTATCAGCAGCATGTTATCAATCGATAGCCAGACAACGGACGCTACCTACTGACCGTGAATGCATCTAGTCCGTCAGCTCAGAGTAGCAGGAGCAGGAACAGAGGATTTGTTGTCAAAGCGAAAAGCAAACGCACCTATTTGGCAATATTTCACGTTTAATCCCAACGCTACAAGGGAACCAGAACGTTAATGAGGTAATCGCCGGTGGATGGAGCCGTCACAGCCGGTGTGCACGGATCAGCGGCGTCATGTAGACCCCCGGAGCAAAAGCTCTACCGGAGAGGCCAGACACACCACCACCCGACGGTAAAGATCAGAGTCAGCGCTCTGCACATGTTGACCGTCATCTTTTCTTGTAAAATGTCCGGTGTAATCGTTAAACACCGGTGTTGTTACAACTTTATTAACCGGTGGGAACATTTCCTCACTGTCACATCACTACCAATGACCATTACAGGCATCGTACAGTACCTTCAGTACTGTAGAAAAAGAGTACCGTCACTTTTTTAGAATGTGGGCTCGACTTGGTAACGAAGTATCAGTTCTCGTGACATCTCGAGAACTGAGCTCGGGCTCAACCAAAGCTAGAGTGAAGATACTGGCATCACATGAAACTAGAAAAACCTAAAGAATCCATCGGTACCAACCACGTCATACTAGCTTGTCGACAAGGAAGCTAAATAACTCCAAACTTGAGCTAAATGTCGTCGAGGAAAAACTGGCATGTCCATTTTCAAAGGGGTCCCTTGACCTCTGACCTCCAGATCAGTGAATGTAAATGGGTTCTCTGGGTACCCACGAGTCTCCCCTTTACAGACATGCCCACTTTATGATAATCACATGCAGTTTGGGGCAAGTCATAGTCAAGTCAGCACACTGACACACTGACAGCTGTTGTTGCCTGTTGGGCTGCAGTTTGCCATGTTATGATTGGAGCATATTGTTTTATGCTAAATGCAGTACCTGTGAGGGTTTCTGGATCAATATCTGTCATTGTTTTGTGTTGTTAATTGATTTACAATAATAAATATATACATACATTTGCATAAAGCAGCAGATTTGTCCACTCTCATGTTGACAAGAGGATTAAATACTTGACAAATCTCCCTTTGAGGTTCATTTTGCACAGATAAAAAAAAATGTGATAAATTTGTGATTAGACAGAATTAACTATGGACAATCATGTGATTAATAGTGATTCAATATTTTAATCGATTGACAACCCTATTAAAAACATTAAATGTGATATAAAACAGCCAGAATCATTAGCAAACCATCACTATTGAGAAGCTGGAACAATCACATTTTGGGCATTTTTGCTTAATAAATCATCTTAAATGATTAATCAATTATAGCAATTCATTTTCTGTTAGCCAACTTATAGTTCCTGTAGAGGTATTGTGATATGTGTAATGCTTTGTTATTAGCCATCCTATTGCAGTGGCTCCAACCCCACCAAAGGGTCACCATATGATTAAAGGGATAAGACAGAAAAATATATTGCTGTTAAATAAAAGGTTTCAGATGTTTAGAAATTTCCATCTCAACCAGATGTGTCAACCATTAGTTAAACATCCTGTTAAATGCTACTAGAATGAGTTAGATGGTGATCTCAAGTCTGTTCCAGAAGCCAAAGTAAAATGAACAGCAGGTGCACTAAAAGCAAAGTGAGATTCAGTAAGTTGGTAGTACAAATGGATAGGTGAAGAATAGGAAATGTCTGTAAGTAGGTATACAAGTGCACGTGTTGGTGTATGTCGCACACTTGGATATACAGCAGTGGAGCACTAGTGTGCTGAACTTAACCCAGCCTAGGATTCCTGATATTGTTAGTCATGCAGGCAGGGTGACTGAAGCCGGCAAGAAGTCTCAGTGCAACAACATCCTGTTAACAAGTGTTAACAAAGGCCATAAACAAGGCCAGATGCAAACAAGCATCCCTTTGCTGCATCAGAAGCGTGACTGCCAAGGAGGGAGGGGGCCGTTCAAGTTAGCAGCAATGGCAATGTGCTAAAGATAAAGGGCAAACACTGAGCCACTTACAAACTCTGCACATCGCAGCAAGCCGTTCTTCACAGGAAGAAGACAGAGCAGGAGGAGGAGAGGGTTGGGAGCGATAGAACAGGAGCAGATTGGACAGAAAGAGCTGGATTAAAGGAGTCTCTGAGGGAGGGAAGCATTTCAAAACTCTGGGCCTAGAAAACTCATGATGCTCTTAAGGCTCCTCATCGTGTCATTTTAGCAACATTACAGATTGTATTCATTCAAATATCAAATGTCATACGTGGCACTATGTGGTAGGTTGTAGAGGGGGGGAACTGAAAGTAGGAAGGAGTGAAAACTGAGCAGTCATAAAGGAATAATGATTGAAAGTAAAACTATCACAACATCATGGTAAAACACCTTAAAGGGATAGTTTGGGTGTTTCTTAGTGGGGTTGTATGAGGTATGTATCCATAGTTAGTGTATTACTACAGTAGATAGCGGTCTCCATGCCCCTAGTCTGGAGTAGCAGACAGGAGTACTGTGGATGGGGGTGTACATTGGCTTGCTCCCATGCTGGTACTCCTTCTCCAAACTGGGGGCGTGCCAACCGCCATCTACTGTAGGTAATTAGTGTTGTCACAATACCAAAATTATGACTTTGATACGATACCCTGCCTGAATAGTAAATATCTCGATACTGAAACGATACCACGGTAAAAATCTAAAACATCAGGAAAAGTAATGGAATAATATATGACAGAATATGGAACTTAAAATTGTGTTTTTATTAATTAAAACAATTAAATGGTATGCAGTAATCTGATGTCCCCTATACTTAAGTTTATTATTTATTTGATAATTAATATTATATTTGCATTTATTTTTTGCATATACATTTGATTGACACACATTTACACTTTATCTCTATTTTTATTTCTATTTTTATTATAACTTTTACGTTTTACGTTCACATATATTTTATTCTAAAATGGAACAACGGTAATTTGCCCCCGGGGATCAATAAAGTATTTCCAACTCTGATATCACACATTTAACAGCATTTAATAAGGCTTTAAAAAAAAAAAACAGCCCCCCCGCCAACGCATCAGTAACAGTTAAGGCAGAGAGTGGTATTGTAGCATGGTAGACTGCCAGAGACTTCCAAAACAAAAACCCACAAAAGTTCTGTGAGAAGTCGATGAGAGACAAGCTGCTAAAATCAAGAAGACACCACAGTAAGTGTAAAAAGAGCTGCGTTGTGTCGAAGTGGTGTGAAGAGAGAGAAGAGTCTCTCTCACTCGACTGCTTTTTCTCTCCGTCCATTTCACGTTACTGAGACACACGGTCAAATAACACTTTAACGTGTGCTCTTTGGTGGATTATGTGTTTGCCGAGTTACAGGAGATGCTTGGACAGATTCAGAAAAGATGGTGAATCAAATTTTATTGGTACATTTGATCGGTAATTAGAGTAACTTTTATTTTCCTTGTTTTTTTGAGGGGAGCTCTGCTGATGGAGTTACCAGCTCAGAGCGGTTCATGACCTGCTTTAATCTTCTTTATAACTTCACTTGTTGACTCCATCCTTCTGGTTGTCACTACAGTTTATTTTTCTAAAAGTTATAACCACCTGCTCTCCCACGCGATCTGTATCCTAATGCTGTCCTCTAAAACAGCTGCACACACACACGACCCTGCTGTCACACATCAACCATACTCACCACTTGTATTAAAACACTGTCATTTTTAAAGTATCGGTACTAATAAAATGGGGTATTGTATCGTTTTTAACGGCAGGGTATTGCAATACCTTTCCAGCATTGGTATACCCTGCACCACTATAAGTAATACACTGACTATGGATAAGTACCTCATACAACCCCACTTCAAAACATCCAATCTATCCATTTCAAACAGCAAAATATGGACCCATACATACACTTCATGTTTATAGCATGGACACCAATGTATCTTTGTCTTTCTCACACACACACACACACTCAGTTACTAACCTGAAGTCCTCAGAGCCCAACACCTCAGTGTAGTACATGACTTTGCATTTATGCGAGGAGACCTGCAGGGTGGCCAGCACATCGTCCACTCGGGGCAGGTTGGTGGCCGAGCAGGCCGGCATATTGTGGAACTTCCACTGGAGGATGTAGAAACCTGGCCACCGCGTAATATGGGAGCCCTGAAGAGAAGACAGATTAATAGTACAGGCAACGTCAATGACTGACGAGCAAAAACAACCCATGAAATACATTTCAAAAAACACAGTTCACAATCCTGGAACCTCACCTGCACACTCTCGCCCTCCTTGCAGGTGAGCGGGGACTCCACCATGCTGTAATCTTGCCCCAGCGTCCAGGACTTGTCGATGAGCTGGACGTTGTTGCCTACTGGGGAGGTGATGCCGTGGGCTCCCATGGGGTCTTTACGCGGAGGCTGGGGGGCGCGCTTGGAGTGGTAGATGTTGAAAACCACGTCACCTTTGCACATGTCAAAGTCCCAGGTGATGACTGAGGAGGCATCGATGATCTCGATCAGAAGCTGGTTGGGGGAGGGAGGGACGGAGGAAGGGAGGAAGGGGAGACAGACATGGGAGGGTGGGCCAGAAATTCAGAGATGTTTAAGGAGAGAAGCACAAGGACTAAACCAAACTATGGGTGGGCAATATATCGAATATACTCGACGTATTGCAGCTTGTTCTACGTGGGATATAGTAAATCAACATCAACATCAAATCTAAATATTAATTATCATGTTTTTAAGCAGCCGGCATGAGACTTGCTTTGACATTTTCACTGTTTACTTTTCTCTTTTTAGGGCACGCCACTTATTTCACAGACTGTCTCTTGTCTCGTCTCTCCTGTGTATGTGTGTGTGTGTGTGTGTGTGTATATCTCACTCACTGACGCGAGTTGCATTGATTATCAGAATGCACAGATTTGATTGGCTGAGTAGCATCACGTGAGAAGATTTACAATGCATGCAATTGGTCTGTGAGTTTCCTGGGCTGCTAAATCTGTGCCGTAATGGCTAGAAAAGCTGCGCTGGTTAAAATAGAAACGCTCCATCAAAAGTGAATAATTCTCAATAATTTATCAGTTAAAGGTCTGATATATATTGTGTATCACAATATAGCCAAAACATATATCAAGATATAAACCATATTGCCTAGCCCTAAACCAAAGTATAATGAAGGACTTTACCTATCACTTTAGCTCTTATTCTTATTTACATACATCCTTTCTTGGTGACAGGAATAATGCCAGAGCACTGTGGCTATGAACCTTACACTCTTTATTACAGTCATTCATAACAGTGGTATACTAATTGAAACTCTTGTATTAATTGTGTGTTGCTCCATATTTAAGCACCAGCTAAATGTGGCAAAATGAAAACTCTGTCAGTGACAAAGAGCAGCGAGGGAAAACTGAACATGAGCTCATTCACATGAAACCAAAACCATTTCCAGAGGGGTGATTATGTATGACGATGCATCTCTCCCTTTGGTATGAATTATGTAACCTGACTAACTGTATGTCACTGCAGACAGATTATGTTTCAAAGCCACATCTGAATCCAAAAACCACAGAGAAGTCTTCTACCACATGCAACCACTAGATGGCAGACCTTTCAAAAAAACTTCCATGAGAGCCATCAGGCAGCTCTCTGTTGTCATGTCCTACATATTCATATAAAATATCACCACAGGCTTTCCATCTTTTCTGCTCACTTTGGTTGTCTAAGTTGAGCCTCACCTCGTGTGGAGCTCCCTTGAAGATGCTGGCGCTTTGGTAGATTGTCTCGGTCCACAGGCGGACATCTTCGTTCTCCAGCTCCTCGGCTGTGCGGTACATGGACTTGGGAACCAGGCCACCCTCTGGTACCTCACACTACAGAGCATGCGCACAGACAAACACGCACATAGAATTGGGTCAGCAAAGGAGATCTCAGTGTGGGTGGTGTCATGTGTCCAAAAGTTCATATTCAGAACTAAATCATATTTTCTAATGATGAGCTAAGAGTTTAAATCTTCATCTGACACTCACCATACACTCTCCTGCCAAGAAGTCAGGGATGATCTCCTTGTCTATATAGTCCACCAGGCCTCCAGGACCCTGGTAATCATTGCCAGCATATATGAGGAACTTCTTGCGGGTGTTTTCATCAATGAATGGACTCACCTAAGGACAGAGGCAGACATGGATGTTTTTTATAGGCAAATCAAATTGGCCATATCCTAGTTATTCCATAGCAAACATGTGTGAAAGTGAGAAAAGTACTTTGTAAAAAGTTAAGGCCACGCCCCCTCTGAAAGAAAACAGAAGATCCCATAGACTTCAATGCAATGTGACATGTTTGGATTGTAATTTTGACAACTTTGACAACGTATGCATTCATCTCTTGTTAACCAAACATTTGATTTATCCACATGTCTAATAATTATTTTACGACCTTGCCTGAACCTGAGCGTTCATGATACCTTAATAAATGAAGGTCGATCGCCACCATGTCCCTTCAGTCTTCCCCCGTCCAACACAGTGGAGGATATTGATCCACACATCTCTACACATCTGACTGAATCCCGTTAGGCTAAGTGTTGTCTGTAAATAACCAACGTGTTAATAACCAACTGATCTATAGACTGGAGACGACAGTCTGATGCTGTTATAACGTTAATGTATGACTGTATCACTGCAGCAGCCTCCCACTCAAGCTAACGTTAGCTAGCCATGCTAGTCACTGTCACCAGCATCATTTAGCCGTTTAGCACACTGACAGTGAATATCAACGTATCGTATGAGCCTCAGATGTCAGTGTGAAAGCCTCGTTAACCCGCTACACAACAGCTGCTCATCGTTTCCTCTCCTGTGACAGCGAGTTTCTTTCACCCTAAAAGGGAGCGCAGCCTCAGAGAGGACGCCATGCTGGTCTGGTCTATAGCTTGGAGCCATAAAGCCATGCTGGTCTGGTCTATAGCTTGGAGCCATAAAGC
>CAKAOI010050584.1:0-42601 GCA_916701655.1 Sebastiscus albofasciatus | reverse complement strand
ACTATACTGTACTATATTATACTATACTATACTTTACTATACTGTACTATATTATACTATAATATACTATACTGTACTATATTGTATTATACTATACTGTACTATACTATACTGTACTATATTATACTGTACTATACTATACTGTACGATACTATACTTTACTATACTGTACTATATTATACTATACTATACTTTACTATACTGTACTATATTATACTATAATATACTATACTGTACTATATTGTATTATACTATACTGTACTATACTATACTGTACTATATTATACTGTACTATACTATACTGTACGATACTATACTTTACTATACTGTACTATATTATACTATACTATACTTTACTATACTGTACTATATTATACTATAATATACTATACTGTACTATATTGTATTATACTATACTGTACTATACTATACTGTACTATATTATACTGTACTATACTATACTGTACGATACTATACTTTACTATACTGTACTATATTATACTATACTATACTTTACTATACTGTACTATATTATACTATAATATACTATACTGTACTATATTGTATTATACTATACTGTACTATACTATACTGTACTATATTATACTGTACTATACTATACTGTACGATACTATACTTTACTATACTGTACTATATTATACTATACTATACTTTACTATACTGTACTATATTATACTATAATATACTATACTGTACTATATTGTATTATACTATACTGTACTATACTATACTGTACTATATTATACTGTACTATACTATACTGTACGATACTATACTTTACTATACTGTACTATATTATACTATACTATACTTTACTATACTGTACTATATTATACTATAATATACTATACTGTACTATATTGTATTATACTATACTGTACTATACTATACTGTACTATATTATACTGTACTGTACTATACTATACTGTACGATACTATACTTTACTATACTGTACTATATTATACTGTACGATACTATACTTTACTATACTGTACTATATTATACTGTACTATACTATGCTGTACTGTATGATACTATACTGTACTATACTATGCTGTACTGTACTATACTATACTGTTATGTATGATACTATACTATACTTTACTATACTATATTATACTATACTGTACTATACTGTACTATATTATGTATTTGCATGTACATGTTTACAATTATTAACCCAGTGATACTGTACTGCATTAGATTGCACTTTACCTTACCTTCACCTTGCACCTTCTTGATAATCTTTACTGTTTATATTTTTGTTAATTTGTATTCTATATATTTCATTTTCCACTTTGTACTGCAACTGCTGCACAACAATTTCCCTCAGGATACATTTTTATAATCTTAATATGACCTGAGAACATGGCATTCTTTCTGCAAAAGCTACCTGAATTAAGCAACTCATTAAAAAAAAAAAACCTTGTGCACATTTTTTTTTTTTATTCCAAAAACATACAAACACAGGCACCTGCAATGTGTACTACATTGGAGAATCATTCAACAAAATTAACTGACTGAAAATATAAGCAGGAAGAACTGATTTTTCATAGAAGACATACAAATGAGAATCAAATGACGGATTATACATACTGCAGTTATGACCAGTCACCACCACCATAAGCAACCATACCACAGATTATATTTTCATATTTGTACCCGACATAGACAGTTCACACAGGCTACAAGAATTTGCAAATAATTTACACAAAAAAAGTGGCAAACTAGATCATTGCATTGAATGCATTAATGAATGTCATGTGCAGAATTAGCAGAATATAAAAAATAGATCTCTGGTGAATTACAGCAGTCTTGTCTAACAAACGGTTTAGGCTGTATCCTACACTGTAAGAATCATTTTAGAATAATGTAAAAGACCTGAGCAGCATTGGCAATAACCCCAACACCAGAAAGAGAGACAATCCATTCTGCATTGTTATAGGCAATAATCTAAAGTACATATCATTCAATCAAAGATACACTTTAAGGACATGAGTCTTTGGTCTGAAATACTTTCCCCAGCTGACATTCAGAGATTATAAAAAGGCTAATGCACATAAACTCTCTTCTGGATTATCAGCTCCAGGTGGGATCGTACTTGGTCCATCCTGGAGGAGGGGCCAAGTAGATTCTTCGTCCTCTTGAGATGAAACTGACAACCCCTCTGTATCCTGTCCTTGGGACTCCAGACTTCAAGTCCTCCATGATTCCAAGGTTTTTGGCCAGCACTTTGAAACTGTCCTTTCTTGTGTATTGAAGGCGGTAGGGCCCAGTTCCTTTCAGCTGCCCTTGCTTAACATCTTCATATGTAACCAAGGGAGCGCTGTAAACTTCCTTCTCAAACTGTTCTCTGTACGCCTCCTCCTTCAAGTAACTCAGGTCTAACTTGGTGAAAGGCACAAATTCGGTATTCAGTTTAATGTATCGCAGGTACTTGTCATAAAATTGACCCAGACTCACTCCTTTCCGGCCAAAGGTTAAAGTGCGCGAGATCTCTGGGCGTATACAGGCACGGTTGCGGCGCTGCTCTGGTTGGCGCATCCAGTCGTCCCAGAAGGAAGCAGGCCACTTGGGCTCCAGCTCCTCCCACACCTCCCTGAGGAGCATCCACCCCAGGCCTGGAAAGAAGTCGGTCCTGTAGAGCAGGTCGGCCTTGCCAGGATTCACGTAGCCATCCCTGCCATTGTCATTCCAGGCCGACACACACCACAGACTGGGATCGGATTTCAGGAGTGGCAGCAAGGCTCGGAAGTACTCAAAGAAGTCTGGCGCCACCTAGAGTAGGACATGAATAATTCAATATCAGTTTAATATGAGCCCTGTCAATCAATGAAATCAACTGTTTTACGAATATAATAACTTAACAGCAGTGTTTTTATATTGATGTATAAAAGAATGAACATGTAAATGTAACCTTGGCCATTTGAATCTGATGTAATACTAATATAAAAGCATTAACTAGAGCAATATGTTGCCACTAATTTGATGATATGTTTACCTCGAGATCATCCTCCACAATCACAGCAGAGGAATGAGACAGGGTCTTGAACACTTGGTTGAGAGCCCACCGGTAATGCCTGGAGATTTTGTAGTAACCCTGAAACTTCTTGTGCTCTGGTCGCACAGCGACATTTGACAAGTCCGGCTGTTTCAGATGAACTACTTGATTTCCATAAGAACGGATCACCTCCGCAGTTTCGGTGTGTCCACAGTCCTGACTCACTATGATCGGGAAAAGCTCCGCTGAAGGACGGAGCTCCAGGAGTTTGTCCAAGCAGCGCCTCACAGTGACTCTGTTGCAGGCGATTACCAGGATAGGAATGACAGGCTGATGCGGGACGTCGACCTTCTGTCCCTTTCTGTTTGCCGGGTCCCACAGTGCTCGCTGATTCTTGATCTGCAGCAGGATTTTCTTCTGCTCTTCAAGCTCTTCCTCGAACGTGTCTGCCATTCGGAGCACATCTTCCACCATATCATTAGTGGGCCTTTCAGCCACTTCTTTCTTCGCTGGGTCAGGTTCACCCGGCTGGGTGGGCGGCGGTCTGCCCCACAGCAGAAGCACCAGTATGGCGTTCCAGGTGATAAACAGGAACGCGCCACAAAGAACGACTGAGCCTCTCTTGCGGAGCATGGCCCAGAAACTCAGAGGGAGGGAGGTTGGTTACAGGAGGACAGGGTGTGTGAATAAAAAGTGTTTTACAGACAATAGGAACGGGATACGGGACGGGCAGCCAGTGTATCATCACAAGCACATTGTAAGAGATCTGGAGTCACACTTTGTTGTGAAGTTACTAAAGTTATAAGGACACAATACAGTGTCGATGAGGGTGAAGATGGACGGAATATGACGAAGGACAGGACTCATCTTGGTGTGAAGTTTCAATATCCTTTCAATATCCTCTTCCATCTGAAATAACAAGAACACAATGTACTTTCAGAAAATAAAGGTTGCAATTAGATAGATAGATATAGATATACATACTGTATCAACACTGAAATACCTACAGAATACACTAAAAAATATACCAAAATACTACAACTAACATAGAAATATAAAATAAAATGTATAAAATAGAAATAAATAGATGAAATATAAACAGAATAACACACTATAGACATCAGCAAAGTGTGCAAATTTGTTGCAGTTTTTGTTTTAAATAAAAAATTAAATGAGATGGTATAAATAAAAATGATATGAGGTATTATAAATAAAAAATAAATGAGGTAGCATAAATAAAAGTGACAACAAAGTGGCAACAACATTGTTTTAAAAAATGAACATACATACTGTATCAACATTCAAATATCTATAGAATACACTAAAAAATATACTATACTAAATGAGGTAGTGTAAATAAAAATGATATGAGGTATTATAAACCAAAAATTATATGAGGTAGTATAAATAAAATTAAATGAGGTAGTATAAAAAAATGATAACAGGTAGTATAAATAAAAATTATAAGAGGTATTATAAATAAAATAAATAAAAAATGATGAGGTAGTAAAAATAAAAATGATGAGGTAGTATAAATAAAAATTAAATGAGGTGTCATAATTAAAAAATAAATGAGGTAGTATAAATAAAAATGATAAGAGGTATTATAAATAAAAAAATAAATGAGGTATCATAAATAAAAAAATAAATGAGGTAGTATAAATAAAAATGATATGAGGTATTATAAATAAAAAATAAATGAGGTAGTATAAATAAAAATGTTAAGAGGTATTATAAATAAAAACGAAATAAAAATTAAATGAGGTAGTATAAATAAAAATGATAACAGGTAGTATAAATAAAAATGATAAAAGGTATTATAAATAAAATAAATAAAAAATGATGAGGTAGTAAAAATAAAAATGATAATAGGTAGTATAAATAAAAATTAAATGAGGTATTATAAATAAAAATGATAACAGGTAGTATAAATAAAAATGATAAGAGGTAATATAAATAAAATAAATAAAAAATGATGAGGTAGTAAAAATAAAAATGATAATAGGTAGTATAAATAAAAATGATATGAGGTGGTAGAAATACAAAATAATGAGGTAGTATAAATAAAAATGATATGAGGTATTATAAATAAAAATTAAATGAGGTATTTTAAATAAAAAATAAATGAGGTAGTATAAATAAAAATGATATGAGGTATTATAAATAAAAAATAAATGAGGTAGTATAAATAAAAATGATAAGAGGTGGTAGAAATACAAAATAATGAGGTAGTATAAATAAAAAATAAATGAGGTAGCATTAATAAAAGTGACAACAGAGTGGCAACAACATTGTTATAAAAAATGAAAAGCAGGAGAACAGGTTATATCAGTTTCTATCTGGTAGGAAGTTGCTTCATGGGAGCTGGAGTGATGATTCACCAGAACTGTCTCTGATCGATTATCTCTGATCACCTGTGGCTGCCTCGCTAAATACACCAAACTGTGTGTTATTAAAGACTTAAAAAAACAACCTTTAACACAGACTTCTCTCTCTCTCTGTCCTGTCTGGTGCTCGACAGACAGATTATACCTCACTAGACTGTAAACTACTGTAGATCTGTGAGGAGGAGCGTGTTGAAATCAGCTCCTAATCGTTAGTTATTTACCCTTTGAGCGTCTTCTTCTCTTTGGGGCCATTTCTCTCGATGACAACCGGTAAAAGTTGACCGACCGGAGACGCGAGGAAGCTGTTCTCCTGCTACAAAAAGCAACTTAACACCCCTTTAGTTTCTCTTGTTTCTCCCAAGACTGGAAGGAGAGGAGGAGGAGGAGGAGGAAAAAGTAACACGACGACTTCCTGGGTAGCGAGGAAGGAAGGAAGTCCCGCCCTGACTGACTAACTGTCACCTTGAGAGAGATTACACAACACAGACACGTGTTGCGAGCTAATTAAAATAAAAACTGCAGCCTTTGATGTGTTTGTAAACATTTATTGTCTGCTTTCACGTCGAAATATGGTAATGAAGAGAGATCCTATCATAGATAATTTAATAACATGCATTTTCTGCTTGAGCTGCAGAGAAGTACCGAGGACAAAACCTGCAAAAATAAATTATAATACATTTTAAGTTGCTTGTGTAAAGTGTCTTTGAGTATCCAGAAAAGCGCTATATAAATAAAATGTATTATTATTATTATTGTTATTATTATTATTATTATTATTATTATTATTATTAAATACAAAATAAATTAATTAATAAATACATGACCCGATAAATAAATAACACTTAAAGGTCCCATATCTTGCTCATTTTCAGGTCCATACTTGTATTTTGGGTTTCTACTTGAACATGTTTATTTGTTTGTTTGTTTATTTGTTTTGCACAATTTAAGACTATATACAACATAACAAAAAATAAATGAATAATATACTATTATTATATATATATATATATAATACATATATTATTATTATTATTATTATTATTATTATATGGTAATGAAGAGATATCCTATCCTAGCTAATTTAATAACATACATTTTCTGCTTGAGCTGCAAAGAAGTACCGAGGACAAAAATAAATTAAAAATAAATAAATGAATAAATGCATGACTCGATAAATAAATAAATAAATGAATAAATGCTTGACTCGATAAATAAATAAATGTAATTAAAGGTCCCATATCATGCTCATTTTCAGGTTCCTACTTGTATTTTTGGGTTTATAGTAGAACATGTTTACATGCTGTAATGTTCAAAAAACACATTATTTTCCTCAAACTGTCTGCCTGAATATACCTGTATTCACCCTCTGTCTGAAACGCTCCGTTTTAGGCAAGGCAAGGCGTGTTGAGCAGCTCTCTGCAGAGCTAATTAACAAACAGAAGCATTTGATGTCTTTGTAAACATTTATTGTCTGCTTTCACATACTGTGGCGTCGAAATATGGTGATGAAGAGAGATCCTATCCTAGTATGGACGTTTTTATTGGACTTTAATAGTTGTAACCCACAGAAGACATTCCACAAATGTGTACCATGATCTCCAAATATTTCACTATCCACAAACATGTATTTTTGTATAAATGTTGTGTAAAGTCACATCCACATAAATACAGAGCGATTTGCAAATACGCATAACTTACTCTGTAAATACGTATTTATAAGGTTAACATGTAAAGTGATATCAGTTAGCCTTCCACGTGTAGAAATAGATGCACAAATGTGTAGATATGTGCACATCCTTATAACAGGTGGACCGTGTATACAAGTGACCTTATACTGGCACTGAATATTTGTTTAGATCTATATTTTTATCCAAAAATAATTTCACAGTAAAAAATAAAGCAAACATCTTAAAAACACAAATGAACAGAATAAGTACAAATCTTTCAATGATACAGTTTTTACTCGGACATTATTTGAATATTTCCATTTTGTGAGACGTTATAGGCCTATTTTTACTCCATTCCATGTTTGCAAAGTAAGTTTTTGTGCAAATAAAATGTACTGCAATTATTTTAATCATCCACCAGGAGGCCTAGAATACCTACTTTAAGTAAAAATGTACTACAAACAAAGTATGTGTTTCATGTTTCTCAGGTATTTATTGTTACAGTATTGCTTACTTTTCTTTAAAGCAAAAAAAAAGCTTTAAAAAAAACACCCAGTTGTTTTCTTGTATCTCTGGGTTGAAGTCCAAATGTGCTTTGTGCATTGTGAAAGCCAAGTAAAAGTCAGTAAACAAGGTTAGATCACACCGTGTGTGTGGGCTATTTTTGGTGCTGAGGCCTTGGACTCTCAGTCAGGTCTGTCTTCTGGGATCATTTGTCCAGAGTCGGAGTAGTCCACGGAGGAGGTGAGGTCTGTGGGACAGTGGGTTCGTCCTTTTGCCTGAAAGAGTACGTAGGCTTATGCAATTATTTCATACGGTCTAATATAGTGACATAAACAAATATAAAGCATCACATTAAAGGGAGGTGTTTTGAAGTGGTTTTGTATAAGGTACTTATCCATAGTCAGGGTATTCCTTCAGTAGATGGCGGTCGGCATGCCGCCAGTTTGGAGAAGTAGACAGGAGTTGCCGCACGAGAGCAAAGCAATGTACTGCTGTGGATGGGGCCAGCAGCAAAACATATTTTCACCGCTTTATCTTGCCCTGAGGCAAACCTTTCCGACTGGGAACTGTTATCTATGCCGTCACCAAAGCTACCAGACTCCATTCAAATTTTTTTTTTAATTTTATCTCACAGAACACTGGGGTTGCTGGTCTACCGCTGCCTCAACAGGTTAGTATGTCTGTGCTGTTGTGTGACTTTGACTTTAGTTCAGATTCACAAAAGTTCTATTTTTTTTTAATGGTTGCTTTGGCGAGAGCATCTGGATAACGGCTTGAGTTCACATAGACTGTATATAGCTGTCTCATGGCAAGGTAAACCGGAGAAATTATTCTAAATATAGCGTGCACTTAAACTGATACACTGCCTATGGATAGGCCTATGTCAGGCTACCTCATATCCTCCTGGGAACCGAGTAAAGCAAGAGTCTTCCAATTACTTTTTTTGTGTGATTTCCTTCCTATTTAGGGTTAAAAGAAAATCTTACAGTTTAGGCTTTTTAAACTTTATTTTTTATTTTACAGCATGTCCACTGTAGTGGACCACAGGACCATTTCAGTGTGAAAAGACTAAAACAAATGAACAGATTATGGTCGTAGAGTGATATAAAATCAAGAATACATTCAACTTGATTAAAAAAAACTAATGTCATATCACTGGAAAGCCCATGATGTCCTCTTTACAATACACCAGGGGTTGAGAGTAAGTCAAAAGAGTAAAAGGATATGCATGTGGACAAAATGTCCACTACAGAGGACAAATGTCAATGGGCTGGGTCTCAGGAAGATATACAGCCCCACTTCAAAACACCCAAACTATCCCTTTAAAGGGACTGTTTGTAACTTTTTACATGTATAAATCTACCGGGTCGGAATCCCATGCGCGCTCGCATGTGGCTGGAGTCTCTGCTCCTTTGCCTGCTTGCCTTCACTCACACACCGCGCGCGTGTTCTCGCTGTCTCGCTCCACCTCTACACGTGCATGCACACTCACTCCACACTGCAGAAGAGTTAGTAGCTCTGAGAATATCTAGTGAATGTACAGTGGACGTTTGTGCAGAAATAAATGCTGCAGCTCCTCCAGACCAACAGAGGTTTCCTGTCTTGTGAAGTGACGGGGCTCCGCAACGAGAAACGTTATCGTCTCCAACCGGGTGCCGGTGTCTCCCTGCGGGCGCAGTCGGGAGGCGATAATGTTTCTCTTCCTGCTTCAGCCGCGGAGCCCCGAAGGCTGAAGCAGGAAAAGCCAACACTATGATCAGCATTGATTCATGGAGAGACCTTCGTCTGATCAGCTAACATTACTGCCAAGCAGCTGAAATATAGAGTGATATTGTGGTTTTAGCTGACGTGTGTTGCCTCACTGTTTTGACCGATGCTCGTTCATGTCTATGTAGAGCGGCCACAGGTGTCGCTGTTAACAAGCATTTCTGAAAGTTACAAACAGTCCCTTTAAGTCTCATAAGGCTCACCTGCAGGGTATTGTTCCTGATGTTCTGATGCTGCAGCTCATCATCATCATCATCACCATCCTCATCATCAGGTCTGCTGCTGGACCTCCACAACACCTCCAGCTTCAAACACATAAACTCTGACACCAGAGCAGTCAAAGACAAGCAGGTGCTCCTCAGCGTCGACCAGCCAGTTAACACGAATGACGGTAATTGTCCTGCATGTTCCATCAGTCGTGGGGACATTAAGGACACTTTCAGGACACCAACTGGGAGCTCACTACTACTCTCCTGAATAAATACTATTTTGTGTGTTTCGTATTTAATCTTTTGCATAATTTGAGAGCATCTGTCTGTTCCTGGCAGCAGGTGATTAGATGTCAGTCTGCGCGCCAGCTGACGCACCAGCGCGTTTTGGACACCATTACGCACAGCTGAGCGCGAGTCTCCTGCAGGTTGTTGCGAAAGTTGTTTGTGACATAATTTATTAATTTTGGCATCTTTTCCCCTCAACATTTCGCCATGCACTCTGGCAGATGTATACGCCACAGTCAGTCTTCTTCCCATCAGAACATGCAGGTCTCCTTGGAGAAAAGCTTCCCACGCTGAGGCTTGGTTTGCCCGGCTGGGTTCAGCTGGAGAGCCGCCGGTGAGTCCGAGGCTTGCAGGCCTCTTGGTCGGCGGATTCCTGCTCCAGATATTCCCCCGACACCGGAGAACAGCCGACAGGGCAGAGGCGGAGGGAGTAGAAGCCATGGTGGTCGATAATATCCACAGCAGACCGCTTCTGTTGCACGACTTTAAGGTCTCCAAATGTTCAACCCCCTATCCAAGCAGTCACATCATGTATCATTTTGCATAAAGAGGAGGGGGGGGTCTTCTCTGCTGTGGTGCACCACACCATATTAGCCTCGATAGTCCAGGAGGGGGGCTCAGATAGGCGTGTCTTGGGCAGTGGTGGTGGGAAAAGTACTCAGAAGTAGTAGTAGGCCAATAACACACAGAAAAAATACAGTGTTTCTGCAGAAATATCAGTAAAATGCATACTTGATACTTGTAGGCCTACTTTATTCAGGTATTTCCATTTCTCCTACTTTGTACTGCACTTGTACTTCCCTACATTTCAGAGAGAAATGTATTGGCCTATTTTTTATTCCATGGTAACTTTTCAAATTTTACATTTAAAGGTCCCATATTGTGCTCATTTTCAGGTTTATACTTGTATTTTGTGTTTCTACTAGAACA
Organism: Sebastiscus albofasciatus; assembly: GCA_916701655.1. NCBI lineage: Eukaryota > Metazoa > Chordata > Actinopteri > Perciformes > Sebastidae > Sebastiscus > Sebastiscus albofasciatus. The sequence continues at coordinate 31,826 of CAKAOI010050584.1, read as the reverse complement.
TGTTCACATGCTGTAATCTTCAAAAACCCTTTATTTTCCTCATGCTGTCAACCTGAATATACCTGTATTTACCCTCTGTCTGAAACGCTCCATTTTAGCGCATTTTGATGGAATTGCAACAGAATTGCGTTGCTAGGCAACAGCTTGGGTCCATGTGTACTTCCTGTCAGCTGATGACATTCACATACACTGCAACCAGGAAATAAACTGGGACACATTTAGAATGTTTATGTTTAAAATTATGCTAAGGGTCTAAGTGGAATAAAAAAGTACTGAAATGTAGTGGAGTAGAAGTATAAAGTGACATAAAATGGAAATACTCAACTAATGTGCAAATACCTGAATATTGTGCTTGAGTAAATACACTTAGTTACTTTTCCCTACTGTCTTTAAAATCTATATTTGTCGGTTTTATCGACTAGTTATGGCAATAAGCACATTACTTTTGCATACATCACTATGCAACATGTATTCTGTTATGTTTAATTTCCCTTTAAGTTTAAAGGCGGCTACTCAATGTTCAAATAGATAAGTTAAAGGGCTGCAGGAAAGACGGACAGACTCATTTTCATGACATTCCTGCAGTTTGTTGTGGACTTTACGTGTCATATGTTTTGCCCATCCCACACCAAATATTTGGATGGCATATTAACCTACAAGTGACTGACCTGCTACAAATGTCAAAACAGCTACCCTCCCTGAGTGGGTCAGGAGGAAGGCCACCCTGTTAACTGTCTGTTTACACCACCAGAGGATCAGGTGTCTGAAGAGGACATTCAGTTTCCTGAGAGGTATTAAGCCACAAATATGTTTTGACTACAGTCCGAAGAGGACAAGTGTCAGAGAAATGGACAGGAAGCCCCTACTATACTGCACTCATGGAGAAGAAGGACTAAAAAAGGTTGTGTCTAGAAAGTAACACCCAAGTTACGATCGATGGTTAGGGCATTGACCTGGAATAGTTAACGTTAGGCATTGACCTCAAATGGTTAAGGTTAGGCATTGACCTGGAATAGTTAACGTTAGGCATTGACCTTGAATGGTTAACGTTAGGCATTGACCTTGAATAGTTACCGTCAGGCATTGACCTCAAATGGTTAAGGTTAGGTGTGTCATCAGGCAGCGAATCCCGTGCTAGTTTTTTTGCAAGGTTTTGGAAGTTTTTGTAATTTGGGGGTTACCTTCTAGACTTGACCCTAAAAGAATGACTGCTGTCATAGTATATAAGAGGTATTAACATTATTTAAATTAAAATGTGTTTCTTTTTGTCACAATGAAACAGGTCTGAAGTATTTAGGTTGAAAAGTTTTAGAATACAAATAGTTCCAATGGCATCTAAGAGAAAATATGGTAACACGAATATGCTTAATCGGTGTTAGGATTATGAGGGGGTCCTTGGAAAATGTTCTCCCCAGTAAGGGTCTCTGGCCCCAGAAAGTAAACAACTGGTTAATAGAAATAAAGTTGTCATCATGTGCTTTAGAAATACTGAGCAATGAGCATTCAAAGTCTCAAAAAAACTTTATTTATTATAATAAAAAGCCAATTGTTATGAGTGAAAAGAGAAAAATACTTATATACAAATATATAAATCATCTATGGCTATGTACAATGAGTTGGTTTACAAACAAAAGTTGTAAGAACAAGAAACCCTGAACTGATTATGGAAACCAGCCAATCAAAAGATGAACACGTCTTTAGTTTAGCACATTTCAACATTTACAGCTTATTAATCCTTATGGACAGTTTATTCACCAGTACAGTATTTCACAGTTATCATAGACATGTTCAGGAAAAGAGTGGCTATATTGCCCATGTGCAACTTTCAGCCTGTGTATCCTTTGTTTAAAGAGGACCTATCATGCTTATTTTCAGGTGCATAGTTGTATTTTAGGTTTCCCTGATTGGTCAGCTGGCCTACTCTGTTGTGATTGGTCAACCGAATAAAAAACTCTTCGGACTCCGCTCTAACTAGCTTTGTTTTAGGGCATGCCAAACTAGCTGCTAGACAGGTATTATGCAAATGTGTCACTTGGTGACATCACCACGTTACAGAAGAAGAGACAGGTCTTCAAGCGAGGCATTTCAGGCAGTTCAGGAGCATTGTTTCTGTGGGGGAGAGTAACTCCCTTTGGCGTGGACTTTGTAACTTTGCAGATCTTTTACATGCACAAAAACTATATAACACACTAAAGGTAAAGGGAAAAGGCACAAAAGCATAATAGGTCCTCTTTAAAAAAAAATGCTTCTTCACTTCACTGCAAATGAACTGACCTGAACTGAACGCATCCCAGTGTTTTGTTTTTCCTTCACCAAGAGGACAAATGAGGGCAAAAGGATCACTGAGAGTCACAACAAGTTTTGTGTGATAATCTTTCCCTCCGCTTTAGTCTCATCTCTACAGCCTGTCCACCCCTGACTCCCCTCAGGGTCTCAACCCTATAGTGGATGCACCTGGGGGACCTGTTGACGTTTGGTTCAATGCTTGATCAGGCCTCCGGTCAATGAGCACATTCGGTATGATCACAAAGGCCAGAACCCCCACCAGCATGAGCGCCACAGTGATGGTGATGATTGTCCCCACCACGATGTAGTAGCACTGGTCCGAGCGGAACAACCTGCGCAGGCGACCTCTGACCCTGCTTGGAGGCCTTCCTACGTGCACCACAGTGGTTGGGACTATTCCCTGCTCCAGTGCGCTCAGGTGGAGGTCACCCCCTCCTGTTGCCTGGCCATCCTGGCTCTTATTAGGCAGGGCGAGGATATTAGTCCTGGTCGGGGTGCTCTGATGAGGGTTCTTCAGGAGCAGTTTGCCCTTGCTGCGCTTGAATCGGATGGACAGGACCCTCTGCATGTCTGGTGGCAGCTTGCCTATGATGTCCTCGTTGTTGCCCAGACGGGGCAGGTCCTGGCCGTGGGGGAGCTCGGTCAGCTCACGACACACGGGGCACGACAGGGTCTTGATCTCAGGAGAGGTCACGTTGATGCGAGCGAGGCACTCCAGGCAGAAGGTGTGTCCGCACGCCAGCAGCTTTGGCGTCCTGAAGATGTTATCGTACGAGCAGAAACACACAGCGCACTCAGTCTCCTCCACGTCGTCTTCTTGCGGCCTCCTCCTGTCGCTGTCTCTCTCTCTCCTGTCTCGTCCCCGGGCCTCCTCACTCCTCCCACGCTGCCTCCTCTCTCCATGGTGCCGGTCTCGCTCTCGTCTCCTGCTTCTCTCCCCCCTCTCCGAGTCAGTACTCCTCGATCTCCTCACTTTTGCAGGCTTCTCCCTCCTCAACATGTCCTCCTTGCTGTTCCTCTCTATCTGGCTAAGTTTGGGTTTGACGTTGGGGGCCTGTCTGGCTCCATGGCTGTGGCCCCCTTCGCGCCTGTGTCTCTCCGCGCCATCGCTCATGTTGGGGATGATGTTAGAGGTAGAGTGCCGGCTGGAATCTGGAGCTGTGGAAGATTAAAGCTGGGATAAGTTTACCGGCTCCCAGAAACCAGCAGAGCAGGAAACAGAGTGGAGGAATGTACCTGCACGGCTGCACAGCCATTGCTGTTTCACGATGATGAAGCAATAACGCCTAATCTCTTGCTTAACTAATATCTCTATTGTACTAAAATGCTATCTGTTGATTTTATTTGATCTATTCTACATGCATGTGGTGCTTTTGCCTTGATAATGAGTCACTGTATTTGTTTAATAGGCTTTCCTGCTCAGAAATCATCAGCAAACGTGAGAACGGCAGAACTGGAAGTGCTTCAAATAAGGAAATAGGGAACTTTATGAGGCTGCAAACTTAGTTGGTTGAAACCTGTAAAGTTAAACTAAACCAAGAGACACAGCTTCTTTGTTTTGAAATGTCATAGCAAACATTCCATCATACCCATCCGTCTTACAAAGTCAGTCATTAACTCAAAGTTTTCACCCTGAAGGAGGCACACAATTCATATTCTAGCAGCTGATTTTCTTTCAAATTGTAGAAAATGCATTTTGATATTTGCAACAAGTTTAGTTGTACAAGTTCCTGTTCATTAAGGGTTTACAGGCTTGAATATAGGTGAAGTTTGCTAAAAGCAGCAACTTGCTAAAGAACAAGAAAGTAAATAATTGCACAGAACTTGTAGACGCTCACTGACCTGATGAGGTAGATGAATGTCGGATCACGTCGTTAGAGGTGACCTCACAAGTAGAATAGTCCTTTTGTACACATCACCAAACTTCATTACAACAACTTTAAAGCTTTACTCTGGAAGTCTTTTGGTCTCGCTGCAGTCCCTGTTCTCCTCTTCTGTCCGTATCTGTCCTCTTATATGTTGTTTTCTGTTTGTAACACAGCACTACCTCCTCTGAACCCTCCTCCTCCTCCCTGCCTCTCTTCTCGTCAGACCAGTTGGACCAGCTGTAGTGAGCCAGTTTGTTTTTTTATTGTGTCTGTTTCTCTTATGTGTGTCCACTGACACATGCATATCATCCTAGTGTAGTATCACTCTGCATGTGATTACAGCTGCATTTTATTATTAGTTATTAAACTTAATAATCAAACTAATATTTATCAGCTTTTCTTGTTAAACTGAGCATTCAGTATTAGATATGGTGTTGGTGGCATGAAGGATCAAATGGTAGAGAAGCACTTGAATGTTTGTTTGTTTTTTTTTGCTCTATGCAACTTTGTGTGTGATATGAATCAAGAAAAAACAGCAGTGACTGTTGGGAAAATTCCACTGTCGCTGCATAAATGGACAAGGTTTCAGTAGTGTCAACACTACAGGTATCTGCACTTCATACCTGTCATACCTCTACTCCGCTCTCTTTACCAGCCAAACAAGAAGAGCTGCGTTACTTCACCTTTCAGCGCTTCACAGTCCCAGTTACTCCCTTTTCCATCTGAGCGTTTTGAATGACACCGACTGACAATATAATGCATGTTTAAGGCCAGAAATTATCAAATTATAAAGAGCATTAAAAAAACAGAACAGTCTTGTTTGCTTTGTCAAACAGCTCATATGTTGTATTGGAGTACAAGTTGAAAATGAACACACTGGGAGTTTTAAAAAACAGATGTCACATCTGTATCTTTTGTGAGAATTGGATGCTTTTTATGCACAATATTGATTTTGTAAAATACCTATAAAGAACGCACACAGTCTTTGTTGCAGTGGTGGAATGTAACAAAGTACATTTACTCATGTACTGTACTAAAGTACAAATTTGATGTACTTGTACTCAACTTGAGTATTACCATTTTAAGCTACTTTATACTCCTACTCCACTATGCTCAGAGGGAAATAATGTACTCTTTACTCCACTGCATTTATTTGACAACACTATTCACTTTACAGATTTAGATTATTAATATATAATCAACTAATGATTATGATGTATTATTATATAAATTAAGCTACCCAGCAGTATATAAAGTAGTTGAAATGAGCTCCACCGTTACCAGATGCAACATTAGTGATGCTTATTAACCCTCTGAGACCCACAATAGACCCATTTTAGTCTCTTTTAGGGGGGTACAGGGAGTCTTTAGGGGGAGATAGCAGGTTAACAGTAGATGTCACATAGAAGTGATGTACATCATCTGAAAGCTGAGAACCTGGAGATTAATATGAGATGCTGCTCAGCACTGTGTGTCAAGTTGTTCCAGTCATAAATCAGAAATAAACATTAACTAATTAATTAAAATTAATTGTGAAAGTATATAAGGGTTTAGAACATTATGATAGAAGTATATGATGACCATTCCCATGCTCTATTATGTCTCATGAATTGTTGCAGCAATTTTTGGGTTGATACCATTTGTTACAAAGATTTGGTGCTAAATTTAACCGGTTTTTACCACTCAAGAATAATCCCTCCTAAATACCACATTAAGACACCCAGACCTTGAGGAACACCGTAGAAAAAGCCATGCTGTGATTTGGCATCAAAAACTTTTGACATTTGGAGATTTCTGCAAGAATTGCATTTTTCTGCAATTGGATAGCGAGTACTTCTGTTGTGTAAACTGCTCAGAAACCCCCTTACTGCCAATCTGCCTAGGAAAGCCATCCATCCTCTGAATGCTCTAGGTCTCTAGTTTGTGGCTGTAAAGTTTCATGAGGCTGTGATTATCCTAGAGGTCACCACAGGTCATTTTATACAGTGAGGTCAAGTTTCAAAAAATACATTATTCTGGTACTTTTAAGTGCTGTATATGTTGATGCTAAAGCTTTTGTACTTATACTTAAGTAAAATGTTGAATGCAGGACTTTTACTTGTAAAAGACTATTTTTAACACTGTGGTATTACTACTTTTATTGAAGTAGAAGATCGGAGTACTTCTTTCACCTGCTGCTTTGCTGTACAACTTTACCACCGTGACAAGAGGATGACTGAAGCTTATACAAATACTGCATCTAAATAGAACTCGCTAAACAATAGAAGGGAACTTCCTGGTGCAGTTATTACCAGAAAGAGACCTGAGTTGACTCTTGAAAGGTAATAAATACTGACGTGGTGACTAATGACTGAGCTGCAAAACAAAAACAAGTGGTTGTAAAATTTTATTGCGGTAGAAAAAAAAGAAAATGAACAAGATAAGGAGCCTCGCATGTGAGTGAAACTCATTATTTAGAAATTAGTCTTTTCAGCATCGCGGAGGCTCCTCAGTGATTTGCACACTTTGACAGTGTGCTGGTTTCACAAATAGACAATTTGACAAAAGTCAACAAAGAGCCTGGTGGCTGTTCAAGAGCACGTGAAAACACAAAGCAAAAAAAGTCTTTAATGAGTTGGAAAGTGGGTCAGTACTGCTGCTGTTGATGCGGAAACTTAGATTCAAGTGCATTAATGTTTCCTTGTTTGTGCCAGCTGACGGAGTTGGTTTATGATTAAACCGGTTTGTGACTTTGTGACCCACTTCTCACTGGACCCGTTTCTCTGCTCCATGTGTCTGTTCAGGCTGCAGCCAAATGTGGTCCAATATGCCATCTCAAGCTACAGCAGTAAACAACTGAAGACACACATGTGAAGACCATGTGTGTAACTACATTTTCCACACTTTTCCTCTTTATTTTTCATAGAATCAAAGTCATTTTTCCACCATCTGTCCCCCGAGGTCTCGGCCCTTTCTTCAGCCCAGCTCTTCTTTTGTTTTTCCCTGCTTGCGGGGCATCTTCTTGCTGCTGCTGTCCTCCAGCTCTTTGCTCTTGTAGTAGTGAGGAGCCACTTCAAGCAGCCAGCCGCTGTCTATCTCGATCACCTGCATGCGGGGGTGGGGGGAGATGAATGATGAATCAATGTGTGCATATACAGGCAGTTAGATATTGTACAGGAACACTTCCTCATTAATGTGCTGTCTCATTCCCACAAGCAGTTTCTGTGAAAGCCTTCATCAATGACAGGTGAGACAAAGTCATTTACATCACAAACAACAGCTCTCTCTGTGTTTAAAGGGTGGGTCCATTATTTTTATATCTTTCTGTAGCGTCACAGAGGTGTTCCTTGAGTATTAAAATCCGAACATTCAAATTTTGGTCAAAGTATATTTTAGTGTCAAAATGCTATTTTTCCCTTCTGAAAACGTTTCCCCAACATGACCTGATCCAAGTTTCTGCATGATGACGCTGCTACAGATACAGTATTAGAATTAGTGTATAACATTACATACAGTAACTTAGATGGCAGTTGGCGCGCTCCCAGTTTGGAGACGTAGACAGGAGTACCGGCACGGAAGCTAAGTAATGTACGGCCGCCACGTTGGTTCGGATCCGAAAGTCACACAATAGCACATACGAACTAACCAATCGATGCAGCGGTAGACCAGCAACTCCCGAGATCTGAGAGGTCAAATTACTGTTTTTGTGAATGGAGTCTGGTCTAGTCTTGAAGACCGTAATAGTATTACGTTCATAGTGTACATACAACCGCGCTTCAAAAAATCCAAACTAACCCTTTCAGTTATTTCCAAACTTACCACAGTTAACGTTAACTCAGCTAGTGCTAGCGTTCACAATATTCATAACCTTATTCTTACTTTGGAAACCTACGTCACTGCTTTTTGCAACGGCAGAGTGGGAGTTTCCATTTGAAAAATACAGAACAGAACACAGATTAGCAGATAAGCTTCTGAAAAGCAAACTACTACTGTTACCTATCATCTCTGAACTCTGCAAATATTTGAGAGAGATTTCGGCGAGTATTTAACAGTAAACAGTGCGACATTCCAGAGCAGACAGACCTGTCTCATGAACTCCTTGGTGGTGAAGACCAGCTCGTGGTAGATGAGCCAGCGGGGCTGCTCCTCGAACAGAGAGCTGTTGGGGTGGACGTAGACCGTCTGCTGGTGCTTCACCGTCTTGTAGCCGCCTTTGCTCAGTCGTGCTGTGTGATAGAAATATCCTGCCGTCACCGCCTGGGAGAAAGACAAGAGAGGGACAAGAGAGGGACAAGAGAGGGACAAGACGGGTTTATATCAACTGATCTCTACAGTTTGATTTGTAAATGCATAATGTATATGTAATATAAAAGCACAGGTCAGGAGATGAGCTTTGAGATATAACTTGCCCTTTAACAAATCATTTATCTGCCTTGTTTGGTTTTATTTCTTTTGTGAAGCACTTTGTAACGTTGTTGAGAAAAGTGCTATATAAATTAGGTATATTATTATTATTATTATTATTATTATCATTGTTTTCTGAAATTGTATGTTTAAACATGCAAATGAGGCATTATATTATGCAAACCTTTGGTGAATTTAGGAGACATCTACAGAGGCAAATAGACAAAGTAGTAAAATAAACATCTAAATGTGTATTTTGGGTGTTTTCTTTCCACTAGTGTGAAAGAAGACATAGCAGATAATTCATCCTGCTGACAAGTTATTCAGGAGTTTCAGAACTGAAGGTGGGTTTCGATTGGGTCTTGCTAACAGATACCATCCAAATACAGACCTGCTTTTCCAACCTTGTTTTCACAGATGCCCACAAACAGTTCGCACCTGCTGTAATCTAGGCCGGGTGGTGTTGGGTGTGTTCCTAAAACTAAAGCTTTAAAAGGGACAGCATGAAACTGACATTCAGCTGACAGATAACATCTATCACACACTAGTCAAGCAAATCCATGTGTCTGTCATTTTAGCTTAAAATACAACAAACATTTTCAAATGACTAATTCACTGTTTGCATGTAAGCATGTAGACGTCACAATCAAAACAAGGAATACAACAAGGAATACACACAGTGTCACTAAAGCCAGTTTATGGATAAAAAACTTTTGATTTTAAGAATTATATTAGCTCTACATTTGTTAAATTATTTACTGAACCTTTAATTCATAATAAGATACGTTATGGGATTGCTTTTGCCTATTTGGCTGCAGGATTTTTGACAGAGGCAAAAGCGGCATGTGATGAAAAGAGGTGTAACCCAACTAATAAAACAAACGCCCTTTCTTATCTCAAGTGGTTTAGGGGTGCGTTCACAACACTTACAGACCCAGATAGGAGAAGGCTATTTCACACAGCCGCTGTTCAGTGATGTTTTAGGTTTTACGCTTATATTTTCTTGCGCATTTTGAGCAAAAACCATAGCTGGTATATAAAAGGTGGACGTAGTCACCGTGACGTCACCCATTGGTGTGTGGACTGCTGGTTTGAAGCCTGGAGTTTGGCATTTTTTGCCGTCGCCGTCTTGTTTTTTTGCACCCAGAAGTGACACGAGAAGGTGGTGCTAAGTACAACTGAACACTGAATAAGACATTTTTAGGCGACCAAAAATAACTTTCATGAACTGAAAACACACTGTGAAAGGGTTAAAGTTGTAAGACGTAAACGCAGACAACTCCCGGACTGGACAACGCCGTCAATCACAGTCATTCACAAGGTAGCCACGCCCTAAAGCATCCCCTGCTTTGTGGTCTATTTGACTCTAAATGGGACCATCATTTACTAAATGAACATCATGCTGTATTGAAGAAGACTTGAAACTAGCAATTGAGACTATAAACTCATATTTACAATGTTTACTGAGGTAATAAATCAAGAGAGAAATAGGCTCATTTTCTCACAGACTTCTATACAATCAGACTTCTTTTAGCAACCAGAGGAGTCGCCCCCTGCTGGCTGTTAGAAAGAAGTTTAACGCACTTCAGCATTGGCTTCACTTTTCAGATCTGGAGGTTGCCCACTGGTGAAAACTAGCTGTATCTGAGGGTGACCTTTCACCTCCCTAGACATACAGGATTAAATTCACCGTGAGAGGAACAACAGGATTTCCCCCAAAAAATGATCATGCCTTCAGAAGCCGCCTAAAGATAAAGTAGTAGCTAAAGTCTTCCGTGTATTATTAGTCCGACCCCTCACTGGTCGAGTTTCAAACACTTAGTTGCCACTCATCTTAAGTTGTTAACCCTGAGCCAGATAAGCCTGAGGTGGAGTCAACAACAAAAAAGAAGTAAATATTGAATGCAAGCAGTTTGTCTCTTTAGAAAAGGCAACATTTAAATTTTTCAGTGTGCCACAGCTTTAGCTCTTCAGTGCTTTTATCCACTATTGTTTTAGCTACAACTTCCTCACTTTGACAGCTACGGCCCAGCTCACCTCAGCCTGCATCAACGTAACATACATGTCCATCTGACGTGGCCAAATCAACTAGCAGTCTTGTTCACATAGACTCGTAAAGTATAATATATCCTCTGTATTAAACTTCCATTTTATTGTCAGGGAACTGTGGTGAACCTCTGAGGGACTTTCTCAGTATTGCTGACCTTGCGAATGGGCAAGCTGTCTCCCTGGGAGCTCACCACCTCCACCTCAATGCGATCCATCAGACCCTCCAGCTGGTCCCTGACGTCCCGGGCTCTTCTCATGGAGCGGAACTGGATGAAGTTCTCGTAGCACCACTGTGTGGAGTAACCGCTCTCCAACCACTGTGGGAGAAAGACATTATAGTTACAGGGATGCAAACACATGCATGGTGAAAAAAGAGAGAGCTACCCTAAGTCGAGAAAAAAGAAAAAGTGACAACGTAATATCATATACCCATGCGACGAAGGCCTGTGCTATATACTTAAACAAATTGGAAATTTTGGAAATTGTTTTCCAAGTCAATGCTCATTCACACAATCGATTAAAATATCCATCCTGTCCTTTTAGCAACTATCTTGAAAATAAGTTACAGGTTATAAACTTTAATATATAAACTATTAGTCTAAATGTTGTAGTGGATTACTGTTGAGCTGGTCTAAAACACAGACAGATGTTAAGAACACATTAACTGTGCATACACTGAAAAATTTGCATATCAGGTCACAGATAACGTGCAAATTTGGTAGTTTGCCGTTAGACACAAATCATGAACACTAATTCAATTCATAACAGAAACCAAGCAATAAACACTACACTCACTATTGCCTCAAAGATTTATGTAGAGCTGAGAGAAAACCACTTAAAGACAGGTATTCTTGCAGGTTTATAGGATGCATTAGATTGAACAGTTGTGCCCGATAGATTGGTAACTGTTCTTTAGCTCTGTTCTTCAGCTGTGTTTATACCTGTGTGTAGACGTTGTGTTTATACCTGTGTAGACGTTGTGTTTATACCTGTGTGTAGACGTTGTGTTTATACCCGTGTGTAGACGTTGTGTTTATACCTGTGTGTAGACGTTGAGCAGCACCAGGTGGTCTCCCCCTGGCACCACAAAGTTCATCCTGGCGTTGTCGGCGTGCACCACCTTGTCTTTGGGCCGGTAGAAAATAGAGTTGTTCACCGACAGCATGGCGGCTATCGTCAACACTTCCTCTGAACACTTGTACCTGGAAGGAGGAAGAGAAAACAGAATAGTAATATTTTTAAAAATCCAGGGAGAGAGTGCAAAAAAAATAGTAACCATCCATCCCTTACTTCTATAATGTTTTCTTCCTGAACTACGATGAATTAACTAAGTAAGCTGCCAATTTCTGTCAGGCTAAGATCTTTTTTTAAAACAACAATTCAGCAGCAATCCAGCAGCCAACTTGTATCCTTTATAGCATTCAACAACAGGTCACAAGTTAACGATACAAAGGGCAGGAAACAACAAAATAATACTAATTTTCTTATTTCTCACATCACTGAACAGATTTGACTTTCTTCCTCCAAAGCTGTTTACTCATCTGTGTCAGTATAAAGAGGAAGTAGACCACTCAAATCTGAGCTCATTCTTAATTTCACAATAAGTATGCAGCTTTGTTTTTCCTCCAGATCTGATCTGCCCAGTGAGGTTTAACCTTGTGAATCGATTCCTCCCTTAGAGATACATTATGAATCTTCTCCTGCTTTGAAGGATTGATCTTCAAACCCACGTTTACAACAAATAGAAGTTCCTTATTCCGGGCCGATTTTGCGTTTTATTTGCCAGAGTGAAGGCTTATGCTTTTATCAGACTGGAGACTTACTGCTCGGAGGCCAGGACCATCTTGCTCAGCATGGGGTCCACCGGGAGCTCGGCCATCCTGCGACCCAGCTGAACAACCGACAAACAAGAACAAACAGTTAAAGACTTAAGTCATTCATTAAATAAGCAATAACCTGCAGCACTACAGTAGCCACCAATGACGCAGACGTCAGCCACACACTCTGAAAACATCCTCATATACTTAATAATAATCACTGATTAACAAGACAAGCTTGGAAATAAAAGCTTCAGGTTATGAGTGAGTCATCTCACGTATCAGCACTTCTCATCAAGGAAGTGACTCTTCAGTGCCGGAGACCGGGACACAGCGTCACAAGCATCAGGTATGTACAGTATGACATGCAAATATACAGACGAACATTGTGAAGATGGACATAGATTACGTGTGTCAAAGCAAAGGGTTACGTGTCTTTTCTGTGAAGTTAAGAATGTAAAAGGTGTTTCTTCTGTTTGCTTATGACCCTCTGGAGTTTTGTTGGAAATAGAAAAGTAACTTGTAATAAACACTATAAAATGGGACCAGGGTCAACTGATAGTGTAATAAAATGACACATAATTTAAGAAACTGATTTAGTGTTAAGGCTTTTATCTCCGTTTTTGGTCTCCACTCACTCCTGGGGGACATACTGGCTCTTAAGATGCTAAATGCCCCACTGTGTTCGCCAGTTAGTCACTAACTAAGTCTGTCTGTCCTTTGGTGCTGCTCAATTACAGCTGCTAATAAGTGTAATTGGAAATTTGATAAACACAGGCCTAGAGTTTGTACCTTGGTGAGCTCTCCGAGGTGGTTGAGCGCTCCCAGAGCGTAGAGCTGCTCAAGCGCTAAGACCAGAGTCTCATGAGGAGGCGGGTCCATGAAGTCAAAGTGAATGAGGTCATTGATGCCTGCAAGCATAAAAGTATTAGCTTATTGCACAGCTACCAAATAACGCCACGACATCATCTTATTAGTCATTACATCGCTTCGTCCCCTCACCTAGACTCTTCAGCAGCAGGACTACATTTCCCAAGTTGGTCCTCTGAATCTCAGGCACAGTCGTTTCCTCCATCTCATGTTTAAAGGCCCAGGCTGTGTAAAGCCTGAAACATTTCCCAGCAGCCACTCTGCCTGCACGGCCTGCTCTCTGGTTGGCCGAAGCCTGAGAGCGAAACAGGAACACACAGCAGGAGGTGTTTAGAAACCAATACAAAGACTAGCAATGCAGACATCAAACGCAAAACACTTGGACATTAGCCTTTATACAATAATCACAGCTTGTAGCCTGAGGGAGTGAAAAGATGTGTGTTCACTACGCCTTCATTTCCCGCTTGTTAAACTCAGATAAAAACAGTTATTACCCGTGAGCAGGGTGTAACAATGAGTGACTCCATGCCGGTGCGGGCGTTGTAACTCTTCTGTTTGCAGAAGCCCGGGTCAATGACGTAGATGATGCCATCTATGGTCAGCGAGGTTTCTGCTATATTGGTGGCCACCACCACCTGGGATTGATAGGGAGAGAACACACAGAGCCAAGAGATAAAGTGAGTCAGCACCGCTCAAACAAAGTAGAAGGGAACAACAATGGGAACAAAGATGTGTTAAAAACATCAAAACATCAAAACATCAAAACATCAAAACATCAAAACAAGGCTATAATCTGTCCAACAGTGTTAAAAAAACAAACTAGGATACTAAGTCTCTATTACAAATCTCATTGTACTACAGCAGCCTCTATTGGTGAATCACAGCATTGACATTTAATCTTGTTTATTACACAACTGATGCAGTAAACAGATAGCAGAGAGCTATTGTCTTCATTCAAAGAAATAAACTTGGTCATAACCTACTGACCATTTTGTGTCTGCCAAGTTGAAATATTAATCCTACAGTGACCTGCTATATCCAGGGCAATTGTATTTGGAAACAATAACAGTTCCCCAAGTACTCTGCACAGGAATGAGACATCGTCTCACCTTACGGGCTCCAGGTGGAGTAGGGTTGAAGATCTTCGCCTGCATGTCTGACGGCAGGTTGGCGTAGATTGGAAGGACCAGCAGCTCTGCTATCTTAGATCCGAGCCGCCTGCATCTCTCCTGGAGCAGCTCGCAACACGCTTCGATCTCCTCCTGTGAGAAACACGAGAGGTTAAAGAGTCAACTTTTATATATAACTCTCACCTTGGGCTGGTTCCTTCTTATTCGTGTACACATTGTTACATGTGTAACAATCAGACAGTTTTTTTGTAGCAGGCTCAGTTTAAAGCTAGAGTGAATATAATGGCATCATAAGCAGCTAGAAAATGAATTCATTGGTACCAACCATGTCATACTAGCTTGTCGTGAAGGAGGCTGAATAACACTCCAAATTTACGCTAAATTTAGGTGAGTATAAACTGGCATGGCCATTTTCACGGGGATCCACTGACCTCTGACCTCAAGATATGTGAATGAAAATGGGTTCTATGGGTACCCACGATCTCCCCTTTACAGACATGCCCACTTTATGATAATCACATGCAGTTTGGGACAAAAAACATGTAGTTTTTGTATGCAATATACATTTGTTGTTTTTGCCTATTTTGAAATGGTGTATTTCTGGTGTGTTCTTTATACTATGACAGTGTTCCTAAAATTAAATTTAAAAAATCTCAATATATCGCCTTGCTTATAGTAGCGCAATATAATGAATCTTTACCCCTGTATCATGATATGTATCGTATCGCCAGATTCTTGCCAATACACCAATCTCCCATTAAAAGTGTGTCAAAAACTGTGAATCTCTTGATATGACCACGCTCGATATAAACAATACCTGTCCAGTTAGGAACACCAGGCAGTCTCCGGTAGGCTGGGTAACGTGGATCTGTAGCACCGACACAACGCAAGCTTCCAGGTAGTCCGCCTCTGGAGCCTTGACAACACAACATACAGATGTGTACATCAACAGGACAGCTGGATTTATGGGAGCAAGGGATGTCTAGACTCATTTGACTAACTGACTGAGAACCTTTTACAACATTTGGTCTTTTTTCTTTCTCTTCAAAATGCTTTGGTGACCCACACAAAGGCAGGACTCACTACAACCTGTTCTTCTTTACTGTTCATTCATTTTTGTAAAAATACAAATGTCCGTAAACAAGTGAGAAAACAGAAGAAATCACCATTTTATACCACAGTCCCTTTGCCATCAAGCAGCAACAATTCACCAATTATTTAAAAAATGTGATATGTACTGTATTGAACATTTAAATAACATGCTAGCTCCTACTTTAGTGTAGAAGATGTCGACGGGGAACCTCCTGCCAGGGATCCTGAAGACAGGCGCGTCGTCAAAGAAGCAGGAGAAGCGCTCGGTGTCCAGAGTGGCGCTGGCCACCAGCACCTTCAGGTCTGACCTGAACCTGGCGATGTCCTTGATCAGACCAAACAGGATGTCTGTGTGGAGCGTTCGCTCGTGGGCTTCATCTATGATGATCACACTGGAGGAGAGAGAGAGAGAAACAGAGAGCACAACACATATCGTAAAACCTAAAGGTGTTCGATAAATGTACATGAACATTTGAAATGTGAAACTGCGAAGAGGATCTTTGGGTAGTTTATGGGCAACAAATGACATGAGGAAATTGGGATGTCAGGCAGTGGTAGCTGACTTACCTGTAGCTGGCCAGGTCGGGCTCGGTGAGAAACTCTCGCAGCAGCATGCCGTCTGTCATGTACTTGAGCACCGTTCTCTCCGAGGTGCAGTCCTCAAAACGAATGCTGTAACCCACCTGGATGAAGCAATATACATAGTGTGAAAACACTGATTCAAGAAACAGTCAACAATACTAATAATAAATAATAAATAAATAAAGAATACAAGAGAAATAGAAATATTAGACAACAGCAGTACACAAAAACATGAATTATAGTGTAATACAGTATTCATTTAGAATGAATAAAAGTGTGTGAAAGAAAAATAGGATCAGCACGATGATGTGCCAAGCTCACCTCATTCCCAAGCTTGACGCTCATCTCCTGTGCCACTCTGGCTGCCACTGACATGGCTGCCACTCTGCGAGGCTGTGTACATCCAATCTTCATGCCTCCGTTTGTGTAGCCCTGACAGAGGAACAGTAAATTGAAGGTTTGATTAGTTTTTAATCTTTACTTTTCCTCATTACTATGCAGTAATGCTAACTTTTGTCATGTTTAATCTGCAAGTATATGATGTTATTATTATCAGATTCTGCTCTAACATTCTCCAGGAGGTACTGCGGGATCTGGGTGGTCTTTCCGGAGCCTGTCTCCCCCTCAATGACAAGGATCTGGTGCTCTTGGATGGCAGTTAGCAGGTCCTCTCTGTAGGGGAAGATGGGCAGGCTGCGTCGGACCTCCTGCATGGACTGTTTCCTCTGCTCCGCCTGGGACAGAGCCTGGGCCTCCTCTTCCTGAACACAACAGAGTCAGAGGAAAGGATTCACTTCAGTTCACCGGCATTATCTTTTTCACTTTTTCACTAGGGCTGGACCCATGCAAACATTTTCAAACCGGTTTGATATTAAACACCAGACCATACAGGTGTACCGAATTTTACCACTAGGTGTCGCACTAGTGGAACACAATGAGACAGAGAGAGCCCATGAATGAGAGTGTGGCGACTCCTGCAGTGTACGCGTTGCCTCGTCTGTTTTTCACCTCTTTCTTTGGCTTCAAATCAAACATGTTAGTTTACTTTGAGACTCTGCTAGAGCTGCAACAATTAATAGATTGGTTATCAACTATTAAATTAATTGACAATTATTTTGATAATCGATTAATCGGTTTGAGTTATTTTTTAAGACAAAAAGCCAAAATTCTCCAGCTTCTTAAATGTGTATATTTTCTGGTTTCTTTCCTCCTCTATGACAGTAAACTGAATATCTTTGAGTTAAGCACAAAACAAGACATTTGAAGACATCATCTTCACCATTTTCCTCACATTTCATAGACCAAACAACTAATCGAGTAATAACCGACAGATTAATCGACAATGAGAGTAATTGCTAGTTGCAGTCTAACAACATGCTCCCTCCCACCTCCACTGAAATTTGCTCTCCTTCATGTTGCCAGTATTTGGCACGGCAGTAAATTGTACACGGACTGTCAGACACTCGTGGCTCCGTTAATCCATTTATAAACAAACATAATATTATGTTAATCCCATTGTCATATTGCTTATTACTAATGCAATACAGGTTGAATTTAGCGCTGTGATGCCATCGGCACAGGTTGCTGATGTCGGCTACTATTTAATTTGTCATAATGACGAATGCCGGTTCAGCCAGATTGTATAAAATCAAACTGGTTTAAGCTCGTACACCGGACTGAACCGGAGAAACCGGAAATGGACCCAACTCTAAAGTGATATGAAATAAGTAAGCAGCTTGCTCTAGGACACATTGACAAGACAGACGGACAAACCGGCCGTTGCAGGGATTATACTTTTATGTGATTATTTTCTGCTTGCCCTCCCACTCATATAAAAAGAATACAACTGGAGTAAGTTATTCAGTGCTCAAAAACTGTTAAACTCAATCACATAAAAGCTACACTGTTATTTTGAGTTCATCAAAAAATATTGCTGTCAGTGTTGCTGCCGTTGCTCCTGCACATTACTGAAATAACAACCACTCCAATTTAGCACCAAAAATGATCAAAATCTCGATCCAGCAGAACCAGAGATATCATCTTTTTTATTCCATGCGTTCTTCTTCCTTGTCAAAACCTGGATGCCACATTACCCACAACGCCCGGTCGGGCAAAGTGTATACAGTACAAGCATTAACGTTGGACGCTGCATTTGCAGTTACACTCCCTGAGATCTTTATTCTCAATAGCAGGCAGATTCAGGATCTCACCAGAAAAACTACATTTCCACTCTGAATGATAAATACTGTTTGACTGCAGATTGAAAACTGTGGCAAGAAGAACAAATGGACTAGACGAACACAAGTGTTTCCCTCATTGGAAAAGTGAAATGAAAACTGAGACAAAGATAATAACAAAGAAGTAGAAATGAACCCCACCTCCTCCGTCCGAGTTCCCTTCATGGTCATGGCAGTGCTGACGAAGTCGATCATCTCGTCCTCCTCCAGGATCAGCTGGTACTTCTCCTGCTCCTGCCTCATCCCTATCTCTCGCTCCCTCTTGGCCCCGAAGCTGAGGGAGGCCGTCTTCAGCCTCTCCTCCTCCCAGCGGCCTTGCTCTCCTCCAAGCTCCATGGGAGTTTCCTCCAGCTCCAGGTCCCTCTGGGGCACCTCCTGGTCAGCGGGGAGAGGGAAGGAGGGAGGGGAAGAGTTGAACAATTGAACCTATGTACACTTTTGTAGGTATGTGACATCCCTCGTTCCTACCTTGTTTCTCTTCTCTTCTGGCATATAGTATCTGTTCTTCCTCTCCTCCTGTTCCTTGGCACCGGCCTTTTTGTAATCTTTAGCCAGGTCCCGCAGGGTGCGTTTGTATTCCAACTCCTTTCTCTCCCTATCAGTCAGCTCCTCCTTATGGAAAAGGTACTCATCATCATTGATCTCTGCCTCCAGGTCCTCCAGCTTCTCTGCCTCTCTCTTCTTTAGATAATCCCAGCGAGAGCGCTTCCTCAACTCTGGCAACTAGAAAGGGAAAGAGGAGGACAAAAGATCAGAAACTTTAGTACACAGTAAGAATTCTGGTGACTAATTTTTAGTCTTTATTCCCCAAAACAACTGGTCTACCATATTCTTCTGATCGTCTTCAGCCATCTTCAGCCTCTTCTGAGCTTCCTCATAAGCCTAGAGAAAAACAAACACAACGAAGGTGTTTATCTGCATGGCATGGTGGGTCATCTTTGAACAGATTAATGAGCTGTGTTGGAATTCCCTCGTCTCCCACCTTTTTGTCCGTCCTCTCTGTTATGTTGCGGGTCTTGTCTTTGTCTTTCAGCTTCACTCTCTCAGCAAATGCATCTCTCTCTTCAATGTCCTGCTGTCGCTCTCGCTCTTCCTTCTCCCACTCTTCCTCTTCATCTTCTTTCTTGAGAGACTTGTTATCTCCTTGGCCTGAATTGCCCCTGATATTAGAAAAATATGCATCAAACTGCTGCTGCTTCAGATTTAGAATAGATTAAATTGTATTACTAGTTTAAAAGGCTCTGAAAGGCAAAAGATTGTGTTTCCTGTGATGATAAATATTTATAGGTTGCTACTCTTTTCTATGTTTTTTTCACATACAAGACTAAAACCATCTGAATTGCTTCTTTTTATGTGTATTGGAACTGGAAAACAACAAAAAAAATCCTAAAAAAGAAAAAGAAAAAAAGAAATACACTCTTTTACAGTTTGCAAACAATGATGACGTACATGTGAACAGAAGGACATCAGAGTTCAATAGCTTGTCTTTTCCAATAATTAAGAAAAGCCAAACAAGCGTAATAAAATCAGCACAAAATATTTGGATTACCTTTTAGGTACTTCGTCCTCACTTGACGACTCGCTCTCTTTCTTCTGTCTGATGTGCTTCCTCTTGTTTCCTTTGTCTTTGTCCTTGCTTTTCTTTTTCCCTTTCTGCTTCTCCACCACAGCGTCTCCATCGCTGTCGCTGTCCTCCAATAACATGTACGTCCGATTCTTCTTGTCCATTTCAATGGCTTCGCGTTCCAACGCCCGGGATGGTTTCTCAACAACCTGCTTGCGAGGAATCTATAATATGCACAGTGGTAAAAAACTGTTAGAGGTTTCATTCCCACCAAAAGGTCCCATTCATGTATGTTATGGCAAGACCAAATAAGGAAGGACGATAGAATATACCTTGTCAAAGAGCTCTTGCGCAAAGGCAATCACACTCGGTTCGATGTCAATCGTGCCAGTCTCCTTGAGACGAGTCACAAAGTCTTCAGAACTCGATGCTTTCCGTGCAGTGCCAATCATGAATTGAGACACATATCTGTCACTCAACCCGAGGATGTCATGGAGACGGTCGTTCACCCACTGCTCTAGATTGGCCATGGTGCCTGTTGAAGGGAGCACAACACAAATCGTGGTTATCCTCCTTAATGCAGGTGGAGATGTACTGTAAGCCATGTAGCTGGAGAAACTGCCAGCTACAACCAAACATCCAAAAGGTATTTTCATTTACCATTACCTTTGTGCAAGTCTGTACTCAGTCCAAAATTAACAACGCAGCAACGGTCAAATGGCTGTTGAATTGTCTAACAATGTAATATTTACTTTATATTATAATATTTACTTTAATACAATTTTTTTCTCACTGTACTAAAAAAAATAGCACATAGTCAACACAGAGTTGATTTCAGTTTGATAACTGATTTATGCTTAATTTATAAAGAAATATGTGGTTAGAGCTTCACAATGGCATAACCTGCTTGTTACAGACTATGTAAGAATTGATGAGATATTACTTTGGGATTTGATCACTTTGGATGTCGTTACAACATTTTTAGAAAAGAAAATTTTAATCAAAAATGATTGATTGATTTAGGACATCATTGATCCCTAGCGGAGAGATTCATATGATATGGCAGCACAAGGGGAAAAAGATAAAATAACTATTTGAAATTAATGAAAAAATAAGAAATTAAGGAATGATATTTAATGTTTGATGCATTTTATGATGAATTAGAAACTTGATGCATTGTATAAGTGACTGAGCACCTTTACCACAGTACAGTACAAGTTACACTGCCGTATGCACTCTTGCACTACATGTACCACAACCCTGTACAGTTAATAGTAACAGTCTGACGTGTATATAAATAGTTTGCTCTTGCCTGTATACAATCAGTGGCTACTTTATTAGGTACACACCATCACAGTCTAATGAATTCAATATAGAGCAGCTCTTCAATAAGATCTTTACTGCTGAGTTTAATGTGGTGTTGTATTGGACTATATTATTTGCGAGGTGTTCCTAATTTATTTACATACATGAGGGTGGCAGAATATTAGGAACACCTCTTCAATTTAAAGCAGTCTAGTACAACACATCACTAACTTAATGAATGGCAGAACAGTGGTATTGGGCTGCATTAGATATGTACCTAATAAAGTGACCACTGAGTGTATAACAACTGTATGTTTTGTGTTTTGCTGTATGTCAGTATCGTCCTGTAATTGTGTAACATCAAGTCAACATAAAGTTACTTGGTCAATAAAGCTAATCCTCAGATATTGGATGTAAGAGCGCGAGAGTACAACATGTGAAACAGTACTATAAAGTTACAAACTTGGCTGAGACTTTAGACCTTCAGTTTCAGTGGTAAAGTTACTCTAGTGAGTTATTCTACATGTTGTTTTGCAGCCTGAGTCTTTACTTTAGATTGAAAACTTGTCATGAAAGCGCAGCTACACTTTCTTTGAGACTTCTCTGACAACTTAACTTCACTTACCGCTTTTCAAGATGCTCAACAACCTTGTTGTTGTTGTTGCTAATGTTAGCTTAGCTCAGCTAACTCCAGCTGTTAATGAGCTGTTATCTTCAGTTAAAGCTCTTATAGTTTCAGATTATAACACTTGACAGTGTACATCCTTCCGTAGCCGTATAGGAATAAAATAAATTCGTGGCTTTATTTTTTTTCCAAACAAAATACAACATAAATAAAATGATCAATATGTGTTTTGCTAGCTAAAGAGCATGCTGAAGTCGGAAGCGGAAACACGTCATCTTCATCTTCTTCTTCTTCAAGCTTTATTGGCGGTTGGCAAACAACGATTTGGTGCATTACCGCCACCTACTGGACTGGAGTGTGGATCATTCTGACAGCAATTACTATATCCCAAAAAATACATAAAATAAAAAAAGAAATCATAAAAGAAAAAGAAAAAGAAAACAAACAAACTCATATTTTTTAATCATATTAATTTGTCTAAGATACTGAAATAATGTTCTATAACACTCATTTATCGAGTTCTTTTGTAGAATATCTAATAAATCAAAGTGTACTTTAATCTCTTTGAGGCCTTGACTCAAATCTTTCTTCCTCATAGGTCTCACAATGAAACACGACATGCTCCATCGTTTCCTCTTGTCCACAATAATCACATTTACCTGTGTCATGTTTACCTATTTTAAATAGTGTGGTGTTTAGTCCAGTGTGTCCAAAGTCTTTTTCCTTTTAGTTCTTCTTTGGTGTTTATTGCCGGTTGGCAAACCAGCTTAGAGGCGCATTACCGCCACCTACTGGACTGGAGTTTGGAGCAGTAGATTGGCAGGAAAAAAATAAGTAAAAAATAAAAAAATAAAAAAACAACAATAAAATTAACAATTACTAATAATAACAACAATAATAGTAATACTAATAATAATTAAATTCTCTCCATTATTCCTGTTGCCCTTAAGTAATTAATTAGAAGAGTGTGTACTTTCTTTAATGTCTTTCCTAGCAGATTCCCCATTGTATTATTTCCATCATCTACTCCTCATAGTAATTCCCTTCTTTCTTCGTCATACTTGTTGCACTCTATAAGAACATGCTTGACTGTTTCCAGTTTATTACAGAGCATGCATAGTCCAGTTGGGTGCTTGCCAATTCTATTGAGTGTTTGGTTTAATCCTGTATGTCCTATTTTCAGATGGGTAATGGGAAACACGTCATTTAAAAAATCAGCGAAAAGAGCAGAGCTGCATCAGGTATCAGAGGATGCAGCGCTCAATGCCCTCATGCAGCCAAGAAGTACAAAAGCACATACATTGGTCAAAGTCTCCCGTCACGGGCTAGATTTTCTAAAGCCTGAAAACAGAGCCATGAGGAGGTGCAGAAGTCTAGATATCTCTCAGAACACTTGAATTACAATATGCTGAAAGGTTATTATGGTATTTTTGCCCAATGATGCCAAAAAATATACTGCCTACTGAAGCTTTAAATGGTGTTGCAGTGATTAGTCAACTAATAATTATAATTATTATTATTAATAATAATTATAATTATTATTATATATTATTATTATTCGTATTAATATTATTATTAATAATAATTAGTATTATTATATATAATAATTATATATATTAACAATAATAATAATAATAAGTATGATTATTATGATGATGATTATTAATCATCATCATAATAATAATAATAAGACAAAGAAGAAGAAGAAGAAGAAGAATGAGTCCTATCATTAATAGTGTTATTATCATTGTTGTTGTTGTTATTATTTTTATTATTATCATGATTATTATTAAGAAGAAGAAGAAGAAGAAGAAGAAAAATAAGAATTTGTCCTATCATTAATAGTGTTATTATTGTTGCTGTTGTTGTTGTTGTTGTTATTATTATTATTATTATTATTATTATAGTACTGTAGTAGTAGCATTGTAATAAAATGTTAAATGATACTAATCCTTACATTTACACAATTATATATAATAAAGATGTATGTCGGTTTATATCTGGGTGAGTCATCAGCGTTATACTCAACTGAATATCGAAAACGGATGTGATCTTTAACTCCACCTCAGAACAACGAGGCACCAGCAGGTCCCACAGGAGGTCTGATGAGGAAGAAGAGCGCGCATGCTCTCTAAAGTCTACAAACTAAAATTGAAAGTAGACAAACGTTTCTTCTCTTGATCCTCCAGTCGGACCAGAGCCAGAGGTCTCTCTCACCTGAGACTGAAGACAGGGCAGAGAGATGATGAAGACTCCTCAGACCATCCAGCTGCTGCTGCTGCTGCTGATGATGACTCGTGTTTGCATTGACGGGTACAAGCCTGTCATCATCGTTCATGGCATCCTTGATTCACCAAAACAGTTCGAAACGTTGTCTCACTACATCACCAAGGTAGGACATCTCTAAAGCTACACTGTTAAGAATTTACCAGTAAAATAACAGTAAAGAACTGGCAGCAGGGTTTCCTTTATGTTACTGTAAAATTAACATTATTATACTGTCGCTGAAATTTACAGCTTTGTACTGTTAATGAAAAATACAGAATATTAATTTCACAGTATTCTACAGTTAATTTACTGTTTAAAGATACATTATATAGCTGTTTTTCTACCTTTCTTTTACATTATCTTACTGATTTGTTTTAATGCACTATTTAGTTTGTATTTTTTACATACATTTTAATAAACATTATTTTTTGTCTAGATGAATAGACTTAGCAGGTTACAGACATAGGAATAGTCACACTAAATACAATTAAAGGCACTTGTTAGGAAAAAGGCTATAATAGACTTGTTGTCTCTAGCTGGCTACAAGCACAGAATGAAACCAGAACAACATGTGATGAAGAACAATAAAGCTAATTCACTGATTTTACAATCATGTACAATGTACAAGCCTCACATGAGCAGATCAGGTCCCAGAATTAAAGAAATACTGCATGAAACCGTTACTGATGATACTTTAGACAGTTGATCAGCAGTAAAGTGATGTTTTTTAAGAACGCATTATAGTTCAGTTAAAGTAATTTAACAGGTTTTCTTTTGTATTAACAGTAAAGCACTGTTTTTAGCAATAACAGGTTAATACTGTTGAAATCCTGCTGTAAATTAACAGAGATTGTTTACAGTGTATAATGTGCAAAATATGTCAAATGTGTTTAACTTTGGGACAGACTTCTGAAAATTTAAATTTGTTTATTTTTATTTTATTCTAACATCTTTAACTATACTATTGTTATTTTTACTGCTTATTTGCACCAACAAACCAAAGCAAATTCCTAGTGTATACCTGATACACCTGGCAATAAACAATATTCTGATTCTGATTCTGAAGTTTCATTAGTGGTGGAAGAAGTACTCAGATTTTTTACTTCAGTAAAAGTAATATATCACCAAAGTGTAGAAATACTCAAGTAAAGGTCCTGCATTCGAAATGATACTTAAAGAAAAAGTACAAAAGTATTTGCATTGAATGCACTTAAACTAAGAAAAATAAAGTGCCATTACAAATTATTTTAAAGGTGGTCAAATTACAAGGGAAGTGAAAATCAAGGTCATGATTTCTGTTCCCCTGTCATTTTCTATTCCCCAAAATCAGTTTTATTTCAGAGGAACCAGTGCAGGAGTCAGGAACCTCAAAAGAGCCAAAATTCTGCCTGAGGTCACATTGAGAGAAAAAATCTGAGATTTACAGAAAAAAGTCACAACTTTACGAGAAAAAAAATCATAATATTATGAGAATAAAGTCCTAACTTTACGAGAAAGAAAATCGTAATATTACGAGAATAAAGTCATAACTTTACGAGAAAAAAGTTGTAATATTACGAGAAGAAAGTCATAACTTTATGAGAAAAAAAGAAAATAACTTGTAAAATTACTACTTCATAATATTATGACTTTATTCTCAAAATCTCAGATTCATTTTTTTTCCTCAATGTGGCCCTAATACTCCGTCGTACCATAGACCTACAACAATGATAAATAAAAATAAAAAGTAAACAAAAAACAGTTATTCATTTCCACTATTTTTTTTAAAAATCCACAGGGAGCCACTGGAGAGGCTTAAGAGCCACATGTGGCTCCGGAGCCGCAGGTTGCAGACCCCTGAACTAGTGGATATGAGCCCGTGTTTGACTGAGCTGGCTGATCACATTATCAGCAATCAGGCTGATAGTTTGCTGACAGTTGATTTAATCAGTGGTTACAGTGTTTATGTTTTGATTTTATTCCCAGGTGCATCCAGGCACTGAGGTGACAGTGATTGACTTGTATAACAACCTGGCCAGTATGAAGCCGTTGTGGAGGCAAGTCCAAGACTTCAGGAAAGCCTTTGATGCCGTTGTGCAAAAGAATCCTGATGGTGTCCATCTTCTGTGCTTCTCACAAGGTACCCTCTCCCACTCACATCACACCAGCCATGTAATAAAAAGTCTTTGAGCTTTTATCTAGTGATGCAGCAGCAGAGTGAACTACTATTACATATTAATAGTAAAAGACTAACGAAGGGTGTGAGTGTCAGGGTTAAAATGTCCTGCCAGTTAAAGACTGAAGAGAGAGAAATATGATCTCCAAGATAAAATGACTTTGTGAAAAAAAAAAATGTATAAAGCCTTTTGTGATTCCAGAGGGAGCTGTGAGAAGTCTGATCGATTGCCTCAAGTGATGTCACTTGAGTCAGCAGGTCAATTGGGGCTGAAGGCTACAAGTTTTGAAAATGAAACACATCTGGAGGTGTGGAGTCAGAAAGAAGAGAGCTAACCAGACTTCTGTAGCTCCTCATCTCTGCTGAAGATATAGAGGCTACAGGCTACATTAGCCACTACTAGCACAACACACCTCTGACTGAACTATCAGCTGCCTTGTTGCATTGTGGGTAATGTAGGCATCAAGTTTTGACAAGGAAGAAGAATATGTGAAATAAAATAAACCGCTGTGGCTCAGCAGGTAGATCGTCTACTGTTTGCAGGGTTGGTGGTCTGATCCAAAGTGTCTTTGAGCATGACCTTGGCTCCCCAATTGCTCTCGATGGTTCAGTCTCCCCTCATTTATATGAATGGGGTAGACAAAATAATAGAAACACCTCCCTGTATAATGCAATACAGTTCAACAGCACCCCAAACTACATCCTCCAAACATCCTTCTAAAACAGTTTCAACAAAAAACTGAACAATATAACCTTCATGAAGGTAGAAGTTATTGCAGGACGGTTGTATTGGGCTGCACTAGTTTTAGCTAGGTGTACCTAATAAACATACAGAGTGTGCATTTCGAGAGGCGTCAGTCAGAGACCCAAAATAAATTCTCACTGTCAGATAATGTCAGACAAACGTGGATGTTGTATAATCTCTGTTCATGCAGTACTGTTCCCTGAAGGTCAGTTTAACAAAATAACCACCATGAGTTTATCTAAGAATATACAGTATACAGTTCAAAAAACGACTGTTGATTGCACGACTTTGCCTATCACATTAAAGTTGAGGAATAATATCTATATGCCACAGGCCTTCAACTTTCACTTCCACATTTCTTGCATACCGAGATAAGAATAAGTGCCATTTTTTTACCCACGTGGCTCACAGTTCAGCTCTTCAGTTTATGTTCTTATGTCTCTCATTTCAAACTTGTTTTAACAAAAAAAATACAAATTCTAAACGCATTAATTATTTGTGTAAATTCAATATAAATGATTATTTATTATTTATTACTCTGTTATTAAAATGGCATTACACGTGGTGAGGAGCGCATTATGACTTCTTTAGGACACGAAACTGAAAGTTTAGGACTCGGGACTTGACTTGGGACTTGAGTGAAAGACTTGACACTTACTTGTGACTTGCAATATAATGACTTGGTCCCACCGCTGCTGGTTTGTCGTAACTCTCTTGATGTTGTGTCCTCTTCTTTTCCTTCTTAAGGTGGTCTGATTTGTCGAGCAATTCTCTCCACGGCTCCACACCACAACGTGGACACCTTCGTTTCGCTGTCGTCACCACAGGCCGGGCAGTATGGAGGTCAGCGAGTTTCAGTTTAATGTATTAAGCATGTCTGTTTAACCCCTGTTCTCCAGGGAATTATGACATTTTAGGAGACTCTGTTAAAGGGTAACTTTGGTATTTTTCAACCTATTTTCCCATGCTTTTGTGTCTAAGTGACTAATGGGGACAACAATTTCTGAAATTGGTCCAGTATTGAGGCAGAGCGCTGTAACCAGCAGCCGTGAAACGAGCTGTGAGGGCAAGTGAACAGTGTCAATGTAACGTTACATTCACTAAAAGAGCTTGTCTTTGCCACTGACAGGTTCAGATTATTATTATGAGTGTCTGACAACATTATTGAAAGGACACTACAGAGAAATAAAACATTGTTCTTATATTTCACTTGATCTGTTCTGTTTGTTGTGTCTAAGTCCCGCTCAAGGAGACGTCTCGTTGTGAAATCTGAATATCCGTATATTCTGGCTCAAATAAATACGGTCAGCAATCGAATTCAAAGACCTCATCCACATTGTTCGAAATCATCTAAATATTCAACCATGACATTGAAATTTTTTTAGACAACTCTAAGCTGCGCTTTCTGTACTCCAACACAACAAACTCTGCCCGGCTGGCACTCACGTTTACACCATGGATGTATTCCACTATTCCACTGTTGTCTCCTGGCAACACGTCACTTCGCCAGATTTCAGAACGAGACTTCTCCTTAAGCGAGACTCTTTCCATAATGTTAGACACTAATCTGAGCCTGTCATGGCAAAAACAAGCACTTAGTGGACGTAAATGATGGTGCCAGCTTGCCCCAATAAGATTACATTGCAGCCCGTGAGCGGCTGCTGGTTACAGCGTTCTCCCTCAATACTGGACCAATTTCAGAAATTGTTGTTCCTATTAGTCAGTTAGACACAAAAACATGAAAATCAAGGTTGAAAAATACAAACGTTACCCTTTAATTCACCAGAACTTCAAACAGCATTGATTCATAATTGATTCTAAATTTCAAAATACCATCTTACTCCACAGACACAGACTACCTGAGGTGGGTATTTCCTGACATCATGAAGAAGACAGTGTTTCGTATTTGCTACAGCAGAGTGGGACAGAAAGTGTCTATCTGTGACTACTGGAACGGTGAGAATGATGATACATTTACCTTTAACTGAGGAGAAGCTGCATGTGGCTTTACATCCCCCTCTTGAAAAGATAACAGATATATAAATATTCATCTTTTCTCCACAGACCCTCACCATAGGTCCCGCTACCTGCAGGGCAACAGCTTCCTGCCGATGCTCAACGGTGACAGACCTCACAAAGACATGACAGGTATAGTGAAATGAAATACAGTTGGGGCCATTATGTGCCTGGGGATGTATACAGTAACAAAGCACAGTTATGCATTTCTCCGTTACACCTCCTCAGCATGGAGGGAAAACTTTCTGCGCATTAAGAAGCTCGTGCTGATTGGAGGACCAGATGATGGCGTCATCACACCATGGCAGTCCAGGTATCATCAAAGATTTATAATTCATAATCACACTGTTGATTCTCTGTTATTTTAATGTGGCTATGATGTGAAGTCGTTCAGGATCGCCTGTGATCTCGTGGGTCTCTTGATGATTAAATTAAAAGTAAACATGAAAACCAAGAGCAACTTGATTTCAAACCTGAAAAAAAGGTTTTGAATAATCCACAGATTATCATCCACATGAAGTCAGAAGATAATACAAAACCTCTAAATATGTGAATGCGTTTGGTTGCGTTTATACACAATATTTATATAAATCTAGCGCCACTTAAAAGTCTTTTGTTAATAGAGACCCGATACTGTATGATAGATAAATATTTGCTTCTGTCCTTTTCTGCCTTGTCTGTGATTGATGGTTGATAGCGTTTTTAGGAGATACTGGCTGTAAATACATTAAAATAGGTTTCAATCTGGAAAAAAAGTGCATGGGAAGTAGTCTCCCCCTAGTTTCAAGACCTCTTTACCTGAACTGACTGTTTCCTCTTTTTCTAAACAGCCACTTTGGATTCTATGACAGCAACGAAAACATCGTACAAATGAGGAACCAGGAGGTAAGTTTGAAACTAATGTATTTGTACACCACTTGTATCACTTCTATGTCGTCTAGAAACCCCATGTGAAAACGCCCTAAGAAACGTTGTGTTTGTGTTAGCTTAGAATGAGCCCTTCATATCTACATAGTGAGCGGGTCCTCTTCACGGAGTCTGCGATGTTGCTCCGTCATGTTTCTACCGTTTACCTGAATGCCACCGTAGTTCTGCGAAACACTCGTTTTTTTTTTTGCAGAGTGCAAAACCGTGGTACCTCCAGCCACCATCTGAATTTCGACCCCGGTTTTGCACTCAGCGGCTCACGTTACCGCAGTCTTGGAAAGGGAGGAGTGAGCGGAGGGGTACTCAGTTGGTTGCAATCTGCAACCACACCACTAGATGCCACCAAATCCCACACACTGTTCTTTTAAATGGTAGACATCTCTTTCTCCTCCTATTTCGTAATAACCCCGTCCAACTCTTCTTCTCTCCCTTTGACAGTTTTACAAGAACGATGCATTTGGCCTGAAGACGCTGGACGCTCGGGGCGACGTGTCGGTGTGCGTTCACTCTGGAGTGAAGCACGTTCGATGGCATTCAAACTACACAGTGTTCAGCAGCTGCATAGAGAAATGGCTCACATGAAGACTGTGAGAGATCAACTGAAATAGACTATACGATCTAAACTGTATTTTATTTATATGATTTTTTTATACAAGACAGTTACCATATATACCAAACACTTATTAAAAAATATCAGCATCTATAAATATTCTTTTCCTTTCACAAGCCTCTTTCCTTTATGTGGCAATACTGATCAATCGCTGCTCTCTAGTGGAGGTTTATTGTACTCTGGAGTCTTGTAAAGCTGTGGTTCCCAACCTTTTTCCTCAAGGGACCCCTTTTCTATCATTGAGTAAACTGACGCCCCCTGACTAAGTGATATATTTTATGGATATTGCATATTATATTTAATGCATAACAATAACAGTATAGAACAACTGAAGGAAATTTGTGTAAAACAAGCGATTTGGATGAATTTTGAGCAGATTATTTCCCGTGAATATTGCATCAGAGAGGATTTTTCCTCGTATTTTAAGGACTTTCATGACAATTCTCTGTATTATTTATTTTTAACAATCATACATACTTACATACATATTCAGTTTTCTTCTCCCTGATGCTTGGCCATTGTTCTATCAACTCTTTGGTTGTTTTAACTGCATACTTTTCTAATGCAGGAGGAGGCTGTTACCGTTATTGCCCTACCATTATTAACACCCGCATGTTAACCCTGTGTTATAAACACTGACTGTCCACGAGAATAGAAACCCCTTCACATTGGCACATTGACACCCATAATCATGAAATAACTGCAGTTCCTCTCTTTTGTGCCAGAGAGCAGCAAAACGCGTTTTTAAATTCCAGTTGAAGTTATTTTTTTATTTATTTATTTTATTTATTTATTTTTTTTATTTTCCAAATTTTTTTTTTTCAAATTTATTTTATTTTTTTTTCTCTTTTCCATTTTTATTATTATTTTTTATTATTTTTTTTAAATTTTTTTTTAATTTATTTTATTTTTTCTATTTTCCATTTTTATTATTATTTTTTATTATTATTTTTTTAAAAATTTTATTTTTTTTTAATTTTTTATTTTAACATTTTCACATTTTTAATAATGTTTTATTTTTAATTTTGAAGTTTAATGTTGTGTTGTTGGCACAACTGACAGCCGTAACCATCATGAAATAACTGCAGTTCCTGTCTTTTGTGCCAGAGAGCAGCAAAATGCGTTTTTAAATTCCAGTTGAAGTTATTTTTTTATTTATTTATTTTATTTTATTTTTTTTATTTTCCAAATTTTTTTTTTCAAATTTATTTTATTTTTTTTCTATTTTCCATTTTTATTATTATTTTTTATTATTTTTTAAAAAAAATTTTTTTTTTCATTTTTTTTTTCTATTTTA